>JACXGJ010003574.1:0-37500 GCA_016801105.1 Esox niger
CTAGTAGTATTAGGTTACAGTACAGCAATGGGTTTGTGTGGGCAGTATGGGTGCTTCTCCTTTACCAGTCTGGTGTCGGTGAATGAGTCGATGAGGTTGTCGATGGTCATCTGGTTGAACGGAACAGTCATCATGTTCTGGAAATGATAATGAAGGGATGAGGAATGTTGAGGAAGAGAACAGTTAAACAGTACAGAGAACGAAGGTAAGACGAAGTGAACTCAAGTGTGAATTACTGGGTACCAAAGGGATCTGATCTCAGACTACCTGAATGAGACCCCATGCGACAAAAACATTCCTGGATGAATACTAATGAATATTTTACCATTGTCCCGATTTTTTTTTTTTACATTCGGTGGTAAATGTTTTTAACTGGTATTTTTTTATAAAAAGTTTTTGAAGAATTGAACAAAACCATGGTTCAAACCACACAAGTGCAACTTTTGTTTGTTGTGACTTGGTGAAGATGATTAGACCAATAATTTTTGGGCCTGCTGTTTCAGGAAACAATTTGCTACTTGTTCTGGTTGTGTATGCCACAGAGCCTGAGAATCCCTTTGCACATAATTTCCGCTGTGAAATCAATTTTGACCAGTAGGTCAAAGGAGTGACTAATAATTAATTTCGGAAAACTGAGTCATGACTAAAGTTGGTCAGAGTACTTCAAATGGAATTAATTGTTTGCGAACAGTGAGTCCCCATTATGGGGAACAGATACATACATCTTATCTTTCTATAGTGTTTAGATGCTGGAATAATTTTGAAGCAGAATTAACTGTTATTTATAAACATAATTGGTGATTGTGTTTGTGTCACAATGAAAATTAATTAATCTTTACATTTAAATGACAACCTAACTCGTACACCAGTCTAATCTTTCCAGAAGAGAGGAGGTACTTTATAAATGCATTAGATGCTCCCTTTTTCAGAATACAGGGCAAGATAATCAGATCCTAGACGCTAGTCACCAAAGCTCCATTAGTTCCAACATTGCGATTAAATCAGTTCAACTGCTCTTTGATACCGTATAACACTGATAATTATGGGAGTTGATCATCTGTGGCAAAGACTGCATTTGAAAATGATGTGCTTAATGAGTGCCATTTAGGCCTACTTGACCTAGAGTTCGTCTCATGCCCCTCTTGTTAGGGTGCACCCTCTCAGCAAAAGCCAACCAGGCAGTGTTTAGGGCTGTATGTCGGGCTGCTGCCATCCTTTAGATTGTCTGGACAGAAGATGAGCAAAAGCTTGTTTTTTTAAAAAGTCATTGAGTAAATGTATACAATGTCCCAAGGGGAAAGGTGTCATGCCAAGACATAAATAATGTATTCCCGTTTGGTACAAGGTTTGGCTAGCTATGCTCAGAAGCCATTTCAGCACAGCTGTAAAGAAAAATCAAAGTGCAATGAATTACATTATCTGGGAATAACCGTGCATGCAATATTTTGTTTGCATTATAAGCATAATTATAAGCATAATTTCTGTAGATGATCGAAATGCTTAATTCATTGCACAAACTGGTGTAAGAGCTAAATGAATTTTGATGCTTACTCTTCAAACTAAAGAGTGTAAAACTTGCAAGGTGTAATTGGCACCAAAATCACAGCCAAGGTCAGACGAAAAACTTAAATGGAGAAAATTATATAAACAATGAATATACCTTGCACGTACAGAACAAGCGAACTTTGCCTGGTCAAATTTTGAATAAATAACATAGATACTAAAACATGATCAATAAAATACATAAATTGACAATTGACTGCCCACCTTTCCCATCTATGAAAGCGCACCCACAAAGAGCAACTGTGGATGTGCTTCTATTTTTTGTAACCATTGGTTGGAAAACCAAATAAGGAGTGCATATCGCCCCCTACCGCATTGGAATGTGAAGTTGTACCAACTTGACCCTTGCGCACTACTCGCACCCCTCCAGAACTATGAAGGGTTACCTAGAGATATAGCAACATATTAATATTTAAATAAACAGAATATAACAATATTGCACACGTTTTCTGTCAGTTGCACATTGTGTTGAAAAATGGCATATCATCCCTAAACTTTAGCCTAAACAACCATGAGAGTTAATGAAGACAGATCCTCAATTTGACTTAGCGAAGGTTATAACCTCTAAGATACCGTAAAACGGTTTATGGGCAATAAACAAAGTACATGCTAGAAATAATGGAAATCTACTGTATTCAGACACATATATATATATATATATAAAAAATAACAGCATCCAAACACTATTGAGTAATTTCAACAACGAAACAGGCCATTGTTTATCCCGGTCTCAAGCAACAAAATAATATTAGAACTTGAACATGAAATCAAATAGGCTCTGATAGCGGTAAAATAGATTAACAAAGGACAAACAATATTACTTTTTTAAGGAGACGTTGGCCTAGATTTTATATCATTATTTTCGCTTTCAATGTTGATCTTCAATGTCTTTTTTAATGTGTACAATCAGTGATCATTGAACGAGACAAAATAATTTCGACGCAAGTTTAAATTATATAGTTTATTTATTGAGGTCAGTTTTAACAGGTAATAACTGAAGAATTAAAATAAGACCATGTATGTACACAGTACAGATACAGAGATATTTAATAAATACCAAAATTCCTGCGTATTCTTCAAACAAGGTAGCAGGACTTGAACACTATTTACAATGATATTATTTATATTTCATGAAAATAGAATCCAATTTTATATCATACAAATCTCTCATTTGTAATTTGTTTAAAGGCCTCGGTGTAATCGTAAGAATATTATAAAGTTGTTTTCTAAAGTACCTAAAAACTGCAAAGAGCTTGCATATTGCAAATTGAAATACGGCAAATGTATACATGCACAACCCTGTTGGTCAAGATCTGCTCTGAAAAGGAACGTAAAAACAGTCGTCAATAGGCCTATTGAATAAATGAAATAAATGACAGACATTTTACAGTTCAAGTAAACTATTTTGAATGTTCAAAATAGTTGGTATTTCAAGGCACTTTAAATAAGGCCGTTTTAAGTACTTTTTCGTTGCATGGCGCACAGGCCTATATTATACTATTGAAGTTGTCTATTCACACAAACGTATTATATCCATGCCTTATCTGTGTAACATTGAAACAGAAACGAAAACATAAACTGGTCCAGTGATCAGTTAGATACGCTTTTGTTTGCAAATGGCAAATGTGTCGTAAGACCACTGCATTGCCTAAGACTTGGTAATTGATAATTGCTCAACTAAATCAGAAATCGTTTCACATATACAAAATAAGGACTAGGCTTTTGGTATAAAATTATTTTACCCTTTCCAATTTGAATATGGCCAACAATAGGCTATAATAATTTCTAAGGCTGTGAGAAAATGTCTTACAAGTATTGGCTTGTTTGACTTAAATGAGCGTGTAGGCAACATCATGTATCTTAACAATTATCTCTAAGGTAGGTCTACCGCGTAAACACAATGTGCGCCTTCTATAAAAATATACAAACTTTATTGGAAATTGGTATGGACTTTCTGGAAAGGTTTCCATGTTTTAGTTAGGGGGATAAAGTTAAGAGTATCAACCAGAGGCCTTTTTGAAGGCATATAAACGACGTAGAATTTTCTCTAGTATGTAAATACACAATCTAAGACAAATAATACATTCCATAGGTGACAGGTCCACCAAATAGTCCCGGGACCGGTAAAGTGGGCCTGGGGTAGGCATTAGAATGTCCATAGAGGGATGGAGAGCCAATGTGCGCTCCCAGGGGAAATGGCAGTGCGAAGGCAGGTAGCATGGGTTTCGAGGCCAGTTTGTACTTTTCCAGCTCGGCCTCCTGAAGTCTCTTGGCTTTGGCTCTCCGGTTTTGGAACCAGATTTTGACCTGGGTCTCGGTCAGATTGAGGGAGTTGGAGAATTCAGCTCGCTCTGCAATGGACAGATACTGCTTCTGTCGGAACTTCCTCTCCAGCGCGAGCAACTGGGAGGTAGTGAAGGGCGTTCGAGGTTTTCGGTTGTTTTTATGTTTTCTTAATGGACATGGAGGTGGACTTGAGTTTCCTGAAAATTAACAAATTAACAATAATATTTATATGTAAAACTCAAATAAAACAGCACTTTTCTCATTATTCAAACAATTTTAGCATAATTTTCAGGACTCTGTTTACACCATCAACACTGGTATTAATTGGCAATTCTATAAACCATATTAAATAACAAAATAGGCAAATGTTTGCCAAAATAAGGCTGTGTTTAGGCGCAGAGTTTAGTCATATCATGCTTTTCTGAAATAGCACGGTAATCATTAGTCATACGAGTAATCATTTCGAGGAAAGTTGACAAATAGTCAATGCAACGAATTACGCAAGACCTCAGAGATGGCAACAGGTGTCAACGTAATAACGACATAAAACAGTTCAAACAACTATTGAAATTGGAAAATAAATTCCTGAAATGTATTTTCCAATTTATGGATGTAAAAACAATAGAAATACAATAGCAAATCGTATGCCTTATTAGGTTTATATGAATTTCAAGACCTTTATCAAAGTATCTTTAATCAAAACGTTAAGCAAGTAACTTTTGAAGGAGGGACTTACGAGGAGGAGTAGAGAAAGATGAATTCTGAAACCAAGTGCTCTGGTCTTTCTCACAAAAATCTTGACTGTCGTCATTCGCACAGTCCGATACGATCTGCGAGCTCTCCGGGGAAACTTTCCTCTCTGCGTAATAAGTCCTTGGCGAGAACTGTCTGCTTTGCACCGCAGCCACAGGCTTCGGTTGAACCAGACCCAATTCCGAGGAGGAAGAAGAATAGAAAGTCCTGCACGATGTCTTCTTGGAAATCAACGATTCGACACTGAATGGAAGACTGCTCGTCTTATTTTTGTATCCTTTGTCGGTTGTCATGTCTTTGGGTTGAAGCTCATCACTTTCCGTATCCGACTCTTCTTTCTGGAGGAGTTTAATCTCGTGGGACGGGGGTAGGCCAACAGGATTCATCTCAAAGGGGTAAGGGGCCATACACCTCGGTATGGCCTGTTCAGGAGAATCGAATTGCGTGCGAGAGAAGCCTATATTGTTCGGTACTGTCCTCGCGCTGTCAGTGTACTGCCCAGTAGCTAAACTCACGAGATGGGGTCGTCTATAAAAGGGCAGTAAGTGTTCCCCTATCCGCGCGGTCCAATCATCGTCTTAACTCGGACTCGTGACGTTCCCCTCTTTCCTGTTCTCCTTCTCCATTGGCCCGCTGCCTTTCAAGAGACTTCAAGAGGCCCTTTGAAAGCACGAAGTTAATCATACAGACCCCGTGCAGAGCTGGTGCATTGATAGCTCAAGGGGTTTTGTCTCCACCGAACACAAAGTAGACCAATTTTAGCGCAATTAACCAGTGGGGGCCTCTTGAGTATTTACATCCATTAGTTGACCACTCATTGGAACTTTTCAATGAATTAATCTCGCACCGGAGAACTTTGAGATAAGATGTTTATATGTACAAGTAAATATAAGTCAACGTTTTTTGTCGCAAACCATTGAAAGAAAGTAAAATAATAATTATAAATTTGTGTAAAAATATTTTTTTTGCCTAGTTAAAACTTAACAATATGAAAAACACAAATTAACATAGACATTGAAACTCATTAAAATATAGAAATCATCTAAACATAAGTCAGAGAAATTATAAAGAAAATAATCGATTTGATATGAATATTGGTCACACAGCATTACACCAATTTAAAGGCTGTCATGGACTTTTTGAGGTTTACAATAGCCTCAGTTGAGAAGCAACAGGCGTTTTTTTTCAGGTCAAACTATTTAATAAGCCAGACAAGTTGTGTTTTGGAAGGCGCCAGGCTCGGCGGGATCAAAAAGGAAGCTACCTCAGGGAGAAAGGGGAACGGTTAACTCCACTTAACCAATTGTCCTCGAAATATTTCATAGTCCAGTGGATAGCTGGAAGGAAGTAGGCACAACCGCTAACATCAAACAACGACGAACGGTTTCATTTCTAGGAAAGAGACAAAGTAAACAGAGGTTGATCGATAAGTTATGGAGGGGCGGTATAACACAAATGTTTTAGAAAAAACATAATATTTCCTCAGACAGAATCAAACATTCGGATCAAAATGGTACCTTGGAAATCAGAAATAAAAAAGTACACAAGGTCAAGCAAAAAAATAGTATTTTGAATCTTTACATAGATATACTTGTATATATGTTATAAAGCCATTTTCCCCAATATTCATATTCTTCCCCTTGTTATAAATGTCAAAAACTACCTTTGTAATAATCAATCAATTTAGTCACGTTAGTTCTTTTTTATGCTAATAGAAAATACGGAACTTTTGTCATCTGACATCAAATTGCTACCAAAGACAATTTAAAGGAATAATTGTAAGTTTAGAAAAAAATATTATTCCTCATAATCGATACCTATAGTGTCATGTCCCTAAATTAGAATACACCCTATGTGTTAACGTCCTGCATTATTTCAACTTCTGCAAAATTGCATAACACCACAAAATAAACGTCTAAAGTTCAGTCTGTTATTACTGTCAACAGCTGTGTAACAGATTAATCTTAAACCTTGGCCATTGCAAAAAGCATCAATTCGCCCAAGAGTGTACAGTAAACGTGGCCCATATTTCGTGCTGTGCAGTGTCAGATACCTTCATGATGTCTATCATCCTTAGCCTTCAACTGTTTCCCATCATGCTAACATGATACCACATTAAATAACTGCACATAATCCAAGATGGCCTCCCTGGCATCCTAACTCCAGCCTTCTCAGGACCCCACTGCAAGCCTGCTGGACTTCCAACATTCATCAGAAGGATCAAATACACAATTAAGACTTGGTAAAGTGCAAAACGGACTCCTGGTAATCCACAAGTGGGGGGGTTTGTCTTAATTTAATTGCCTTAGCTCCATCGCTCTTAGCCTAATATTCTGGCTCTGAAGACACGTACAGAGACAAAGAGAGAGCACAGCCACTGCAATACACCTGAGAGCCACTCACTCTTCTCTGGACTGTCTTCATTACTCTTCACAATTTAATTTACTGCTTAATTGGATTAAAGGATGAATAATTCACTTATTTGAATCTGGCCCTGAATGAGGAGCCATGTGATTGGCTCTCGTCCCTGTCCTTTCAGTCTGTCAGATATATTTGGTTTATGACCTTATGTGCCCCTGTGAAATAACACATGAATGACATGCTACGTCATTCATTCAGTGACACGTTAAGTGTAATTGGCCTACATCATTTGAATTTGGTTTATGACGAGAAATCACTGACTTTATATTATATGACCATCATTTATGTCAATTTCTCAACAAAAAATACATGTTCACAAATTGAGACTACTGTTGAACTGAAATTCTCCTTTCAATTGAAAGATTTATGCAACACTGGATACCATCCTCTTTCAAGTGATTGGCTCAGAACAATCCAACAAATCTCACTGTATATTTCAAAAGACCTAAATCAATACATTCAGATCCCTTCCAAATGACACCACACAACCACTGTGACAGATTCTCTTAGACATTTTTCTAGACTCTAATTTGGGAGTCTACTCCTACATTTCTATATCTACCAATCTTCCTCCGTCTCCTCTCCCTCTCTGACACAACAGGCGCTGTCCTTGCCCAGCTGTTTTAGGTTTGGGATCCTGGCAACCATGTACCCTTCAATCACTTTAATCTTGGACTGTCGTGCAAGACGAGGATGAGAGCCGAATCATACGGCAACACAGATCCATGCCGAGATTCACCCGATACAGGTACTAGCAGCAGATAAATCTACAGATGAATTTACACAAAGTTACTGTAAAGCTTCGACCCCCTGATGTTTCTCTGGCGTCTTCGGTTTCAGACTTCCAGAGACCTTCTCTCCTAGATCCTGAGAATACATTTATGTAACAGCATGCAGGCGAGTGAACTGTGTCAGAAGTCGTTACCGAGTTTGAAAGCAGATCAGAGCCCCAAGGTCGGCCGTTCAATGAGAAACACTTTCTCCGTGCACCCGAAATCAAAGTTTCTAAAGGCCCTGGGCAAATGTAGTGTACTAATAAGGGAATAGGGCTGTCATTTAGGATATGGTATTTTTCTCTCTCATATGGGGCCATTTCTAATATTGTCACAGCTTGATGGAACTACTCAGTTTGTATAGGTTTGGGACAAGAATGGGCAGCGCATTTAAATGTGAAGAGAAAAAAATAGATGAATGTGGATCATTTCTATGAGTTTAAAATGACAGGCGTGGATACGTGTACTGTTGTACATGACCCCTAATCTTACTCCAACACAATAAATAATTTTTACTGCTGAATGACAGCATGACAGTTGCAATTTTCTTGCAGTTGGAATTACCCCTGACCCTATATAAGGACTAAGGAAATCCCAATAAGAAATCAAACAGAATAAAAACAAAAATGTATTTATTGCCAGTGGATTTGCTTGGGAAGCCAGGAGGTTGATGTACACATTAGCTGAGGATAGAAACAAAGCTTTTGAGTGAGGAACAGAAGAGTTAAAATTAAGAGACCACTGCAAATTGAGTGCTTATGTTCGTCACTCAAAACTTTCCTATTCAACTTTTTAGGAAAGGAAAGAAAAAGGTGCAGTGGTCTCTTAATTTTTTCCAAAGCTGTACGTTCCAGAGAATTTAATGCATTGCATCTTTCTACCACTACACAACCTCAATCAACGGTTGATAATGGCGTCGACTGTTAGCTGTGTGTACTCCACAGCAAAGCCAAATTCTCACTCGGAAAGATTCCGGCCCAAGAGGTAAATGCGCGGGCCGCGTATTCCCTGTCGTAGCGGTGTCGGCCCCGTGGATGAGGCCCTGTGAGGCGACAAACAAACCGATCATTTAGAACGTGAAGGAGAACTGGAACCCAATACGTGTGAGACGAGCATGACGGATATAGACACAATGGCTGATGGGTAGAGGAACAGAGGGTGATGGACGGACTTGCTGACACCAGAGGTGAGGAGGAAGGGGGCGAGGGGCGACGTTCGTCAACCATCCCCATCAAAACATTACCGGTCTCACCGCGTGGCTCTCAGATTTTTGTGTGCGTGGCGTCTGGAATCAGCTGAAAGAGTGCATGTTGCAATGACCAAATGTCATATCAAAAGAGATATGCCGTCAAATACAACTTTTGTAGGATTTATATAGCCTTTACAGGTTGTCGTGATAGGAAGTGTTATCAGTTGTAATGAGGTGTGAAGAGAGACTACACAAACACTGCCTGAGCAACTTTTCAAATCGACGTCGCTTTCACCAAACAACAAGAAGAAACATTTCACTTATGAACAAAATAGGTAATTATATTTTCTTTTCTTCCGTGTGCCTCATCTCTGTGTATTCTTTTGAGCCGTATGTCTCCCATCATTTGAGTCCATCCTCATTTCATTCTAACATAAGGACGCCAGACAAGGCCTCTGGTTTAAATAGCATTGCCTCTGGGTTGCTGTGTATCCGTGGAAAATCTCTTGACCTTTCATTTGACTTAACAAGTTGAACCAATCCACATCAGACCGGCTATAAGCCTGCAGTTAAATACCGGTTAACATTTTCATGCCGAAGCCACTTCCCCTCTTGTGGCAATGGTGGCATCAATGAACCCCAGTCTTGGGAGAATGAATGCATGGTAATGAGAGAAATGTTGTCGCTGTAATATGCGAAAGTGAAATTAATTCACAGCTATTGTACGTAAAGAAGGTTACGTTTTACACCACTTTATAGAGGCTTCAGCATGTCTCGATTAAAACGTGACTACGAAAATAACACAGACTTTTGTCGTTTCACCATTCCTTTGTAGAATTTGTCATTGCACCTTGAATGCCCTTTGCACTGAACAAAGCACACGATATTGCGGGTCTTGAGAGGGACAGGGTGGGATTGACACATATTTGCCGGCGGAGAGCATTTAAGACAGTGGCGCACCGCAATAGGTAACAATGCAACGGTCCATTCTCATTTGACCTCCGCGATTGTTGGCCACATAAATCAGCATTCTTGAGTAAAGTCTCTAGACAATGCGAGTGGGCGAGCGAGGTTTGGGAATACAGGGGACAAGCAACTTAGTGTGGCTACTTTGAGGTCACAAAGGCAACCGAAGAATGCCACCACAATCTTCTACTATCTACGCAGCCAAAGATGTGATGCATTATATTTCACATGAGCCAAGGGAGCAGCTTCAATTTTCTCTTTACTTTTGGCCAGCATTTCAGACCAGAGGCCAAACCGAAAACTATTGCTTGAATTACAGCAATTTACTATATATTATATATCAAAAAGGCTCTTTTCACATCGTAAAAACAGACCAGCTAAAACAATGCGCCGTGAGGGAGACAGTTGAATTAAAACAGAAAATTGAAAGATGTTACAAGTGCAACCTTCTGGGGTTTTCTGTCGTCCACATTTCAAACAGGAGAAAAAATATGTGTGTGCATTGTGTGTGTGTGTGTGTGTGTGTGTGTATGCGTGTGTGAGAGAGAGAGTATGGAGTGTGCCTACTGGTCAAAACTGTGTGTTAGTTCTATAAGATTATCATTATCAAAGCAGTATTCATTTGGTCCTAATCCCAAAGACTTCTTATGAGCGCCTGTGGTCACACTTGAAGTCGGACCAGATCTTGTGACAACTTATCTTACCGATCTTGTTCCACAGAATATCAAATGGATACTTACGACAATTCAAAACCTCATTGAGATTGTTTTTATGAATGAGAACCTAAACACTTAATTTAGTTATCACTATTTGGTATGTCTGTAAAGACAGGGAACTTTTCACAATTAGATCTATTTCCAAGAAGTCATTATTTACAAATGTTTAAAAGGGGTATTATGTTTATTTCTTATTGAACTTCTCATGCCCTGACACCAAATTAGTTTTGCCGTAATCCATGACACAAGGAAGACAATAGACACTGTTGAATCATTTTAAGGTCGTTTTATAAGCTTTTGGCAAAATACGATGCTATCTAATGACACAATGTATGACAGTCATTTGAGAAATAATTAAAGTGGCTTGAAGCGCTACTTTGACCCCTCATTCTAGTTATAATATGTGTCCGCTCGTAATTTAAGATTAAGAAACACAGTTTGAGATAAATTCTCGTTTTGTAACGTTTCTGGTGATACAGTTGTATGATTGGGTACATGCACTCACTTATATAATCAGACACAAATACTAAATATTTATGCATATTCAAGTGCTAAAGCTGTGTCCTGCTATTATTATTATTGTTATTATTATTACAAATAAAATCATTGTTACTGTTGTAGATTTTTTAAGTTGATTTGTCTTTCTTAACTTTTTTCTTTATTTTACCATTATTAAGTAGAAACCTGAACGTTTTAATATTTGATGAAACTCCCTTTTATATACTACCTGGGGTAATGTCTATCTATTTTGAAGCTGTCATTGTGATATTGGACAAACTAGTTTGTCAGCATCCAGAACTAAGATTGACACGTGGAATGTTAAAGCCGTTGCAAAAGATTACACCTCTTCTTTCTTTCTCTCAATCTTCTCAGTATCTTCTGTAGAGACCTACTGGATCCCACTTGATCCTGTCAGATTGCACTTGTTTGATACTATAGTACTAATAATGTTATTACAAGCAGTAAAGGTCAGGACAAATAGTGTGCTCTCGAGCTGTTTTGAGATTACAATTTCAAAGTCCTTCCCATGAAAAAGCCCAACAATGGAACGGGCTGGCAGAGTTAAAAGGGCCTTTCAATAAACAATCACGGGTTGCTTTTCAATGGGACTCACTGGAACCAAGTAAGCAGTGGGATTTGCTTTGAAAAGATATAGAAAAGGAGGGATGGAGAGGGAGGGGGAGACTTGTAGGTTGGGAACATTTAAGCAGATGCCCCCCGAATGCTTAGCTAATACAAACAATCAGAGACAGACTCACAGAGGTGATTTAATGGCCTGCCTGGTCTCCCCATCCCACTCCATATCTCTCTCTTAATTTTCTCTTAGAATTCCAAACTTTAGCCATATTACACTCTCTCTCTCTCAACCCCTCTCTCTCTGTCGCTCCCTCCACTTTTTCTCAGTCCTTCCTCCCCTCTCTCTCTCCTCTCGGGAACAGAGGGTGGACGGGAAAGTAGACAGGGGTGGGGGGGGTGGGGGGGTCAAAACACTTCTTTTTGTGCTATTGCTTAATGAGCTGGAAAATACAATTGCACTTTTCTGACGGTGAGGAAGATCGCCTGGAGGCCCTTCTAAATTAGCTCTGGTAGGAGGAGGCCTGGAGCCCTGGAGGCTGGAGGGGATGGAGGCTTGCTGAGCGGCCCAAATAGGGGGATGATGCCATGGGGAGGTGTTTGGAATCCTGTTAGGTAGATGGGGGATATGAGGGAATAGTCGTGGCGTACTGAGAGTGAGAGACACTTGTTGCCGTGTCATGTAGTTAGGGACACTCGTGCTAAGAGTCGCCTGGCCTACCTGACGCACAGTCGGCCACGAGGAGATACAGCACATCGGAAAAAGTGACGTCCGCTACGCGTCAACTCGTCGTATCAGAATTTCTCCCGTTCCCCCCCCCCCGGAATGGATGGATTCACCTCATCCATTCAGGAGCCTCTACTCTTTGTGGTCACCACATGCAGGGCGAAACCTACAACGTATTCTAGCCCATAACAATAGCTTTTATTGGCCTTTTCAATCACCCATCCATTGAGGGTTCGATTCTTCCTCAAAGTGGAGCAGGAAAAATGGCTCCCTATATTGCATATGTCCTTCTCTATGCCGTTCTGCCATAGGCCCCTAGGGGCTCTTTTGACCACTACGCTAGGCATCTGCTCTCCAAGGGCCCCCGTGGCCCCGCCGGCCGATATCTGCATTCTTATGCCCCTGTGTCCTGCTGGTTCGGTTGCTTAAGCCCCTATGTAATTGATGGCTTCCACACTTCCAGGCCTGGCCCCTTTGCTCTCTCTCTTTCTCCCTGTCTCTCTTTGATGATTGTTATTTGTATATCTCTGCTTTTCTGGTCGGGGGTCTTTGACATCGCCCATTGTCATTTTATACATTGAGAAATTCTCATAGGTTGAGTGAAACAGTGAGAGAGACGGAGACACACAGAGAAAGAAAGGAAGAGACGGAGAGGGAGAAGGAGAGACGGAGAGACGGAGAGGGAGAGACAGAGAGGGAGAGACAGAGAGGGAGAGACAGGGAGGGAGAGACAGAGAGGGAGAGACAGGGAGGGAGAGACAGGGAGGGAGAGACAGGGAGGGAGAGACAGAGAGGGAGAGACAGAGGGAGAGACAGAGGGAGAGACAGAGGGAGAGACAGAGGGAGAGACAGGGAGGGAGAGACAGAGAGAGAGAGACAGAGAGGGAGAGACAGAGGGAGAGACAGAGGGAGAGACAGAGAGGGAGAGACAGAGGGAGAGACAGGGAGGGAGAGACAGAGAGGGAGAGACAGAGAGGGAGAGACAGAGAGGGAGAGACAGAGAGGGAGAGAGCGTTAGGGGGTTGACTTCATCCTGACTACAAAGAGACAGAGTTGCCGACAGTGCCGATATTTAGTGAACTCCAAAGGGAACGTTTTCATTCTCGTTTCGCAAGTTTGGCACATGCCTTCTGTTACTAAGTGGCGAGGGCCATTGAGAAAGGGGGGGCCCACATTTCCCTGTTCTCCTGGACTTACAGCCCTGGCAGCTGCTAAGCCTCTCTATACGGCTATAGAGCCCTCTCTGCAGGTGAGCTAACCCTGCCAAAGAAGCAGCCCCACAGCCCCTCTGGTTCACTCAATGGGACTTGATGGGCTTTTCAAGGAGGGGGAGGCTGAATTGACTTCGTATGTGCCGCTATAGGACGTATTTCTATGTACTGTGATTCATTCACGTTGATGGCACCGCCGCGGCTCCCGAGCCGTGTAACTCAAACGGAGGCGGAGTCACAAAGCCACGCCTGCGTTTGTTTTGTTTTGCCTCCCGAAAGGCGGCGAAGGCCGGCGCGACGCCCTCCTCCTCACCACGCCGGTTCTGTCCTCTTTGGCCGGGCTTGTCAGTTGACGGCGCGACGCTCCTTCTTCTTCGCGCATCCTACTTCCGCCTCCTTGTTCCCCCCCCCCCCACCCCCATGATGCGAGCTGTTGCTTCAGAGGTGTGGTGCCTCTCATTCCTTCTCGTCTTCTCCTTCTACCCCTCAAAGGGTTCCACTGTTTTCCCCAAACGGCTGCCAAGCTGGGCTATCTATTCATTTGGTTACTTAAGTGTAATTGGTCCCCTTTGAAGCCTCAGAGAGGCAAATCATTGGCTTTGCCCCGGGCCAGTAACGGTCAGTGATCCGGCGACCCCCCTCGGCCCCCCTGTTGGGCCCCCGCCGGCCCAGGCAGTGTCGGATACAGACATGCGCTCGCGCGCACGCGCCCACGCGCGCACCCACACCACGAGAGAGCTCCCATACGAAGAAGGAATAACACGACTGAGGCCCGCTCAATTTCACTTCTCCTTTTCATCCTCCGTTCTTTTGAAATACTTTTTTATTAACAACAGCTTTTCTCCTCCCTCGTACTGGGGCGCCGGCGAGAGGGGGATGACAAGGAGGATGGGGGGGTATCTGCCGGGGGTGTCCCCCTGGATGTGTGTCTGTGGTGCAGAGCGAAGTCACAGCCAGCCCCCCCCCCCCGCCTCGCTTCATCAATAGCGACAGGTCAAGGAGGCATTGAGAAAACTGCTATCCCCCTTTCCCTCCTCCCTCTGTCCCCTGCGGTTCACACTGCTACAGAAGGGACTCATGTTTCTTATGACAGGCCATCGAGGCCTCAGGGCGAATAGAGAGAGGAGAAAGGGATTCCTTGGCCTTGATTGGTCGATTATCAACCAGCCGTAGTGAATTTTCCTCTGTTGGTATCTACTTTGTGTATTAGCTGAGGAAGGAGAATATATTGGACTTGGGGAAAGATCCTCTTCCCTTGGTCTATGATGTAAACAACGGGCGTTGTGTGTCTTACAGGATGAAGGTGGGGAAAGTGGTACTCGCAAAACAACACAATGAGGCCATTTAAAACTACAAAATGACTTCAGACTATCACTGTAATTGTCAGGAACCCTAACTACACTGACGTTGTAATCTCATAATAAGGTAATAACCTTAGTAAAACTATGGAGCCCGTATCCATTACCAGGGTGGAGTCCCTACAATCTGCACAAAGGGTTAAAAGTGGCAGGCATAGACATGAGCAGTCATTTTCTTATATAAACAGAATAGCCAACGACGATTAGCGTTCATGCCATCTTTTCAGTGAACGCTACTGAAGAACTTTTGGAATAAAATTAAAACGTATATTCAATTCCAGTTTCTTCCCTAGGAGTGACTGGTGAACCTATTTTCATAAAGTGTTGTATGGAAAGAAGTATACTACTTAGAAATAGTGTAGTTCTTCTTTAAGGTTGCCGTGGTGAGAGGGAGCCAAATCGATGTGGACGGCCAGCCATTAAAAGCCAACCTGGTTATGAATGCTGCATTTTAACTTGTATCATTTTGACTTTGAGGTTTTTAAGAGAGAAGCGTTCCCCGCAGTCACGCCAGCTGGTAACAATTCTTAGACATATTACGAGCTGCTCTCTGCCAAACTACATACCTTTGGGCTATGTTTTCAGTGGGCTATAAAAGCCAATAATGTAATTTTGATCTAGTTTATCAGATATCACTCAGTATGTCCCTGAACAGTTTATATAAGATGCCGTTTAAAGTTTAAGGCACTGGGACAGGAGTTTTTCAGGTTTTCTTAGGAGAGTACTATTTTTATTTTCAATATTGACAGTGGGCATTTCGCTCGCTCGCGTTGCTTGTTTTGCTTTTATATCGGGAGTCAGTCAAATACGCCAAAATACGCCACATTGTCTCCACATATGGCTTTGGGTACTTAAAAATACACATTAATATAAGTATGTGGTAGTCCACAAAGACAGTTTGTGTCCCAATCAGCGGCCCGCTCTCTATGCAGTGTTCCGTCGCCAAACCCAGGGCACTATCCAGGGAAAAGGGTGTGACAGGGGAGTCGACCTATGCGTGTCTGAGCTGCATGGGAGAATGGCTAGATTCACGGTGGAACCACTTAAGCGTGCGCGCGTGCTAACCTCGACCTTGACATCGATAATGTAAGGAAGACACAGTAGCAGGCTAGCCCTCTCTAGCGGTTCAACCACAAGATCTGTCGACTCGCTGGTGACCTTGAACCAGTCTGGAACCGCCCGGGCCCAGAGGTCGGCCCATTTAGGGAACCTTTGGGGACGGTTCGTATGTCTGAGGGTGTGTATTGTTTATGTCAGATGACGCGACGGTTGATACGTCCCGACAGAGGCACGCACAGGTGCGCACGCATCACCAGACACGCACACATCCGCGCACGCAGACACACACCGCAAAATGCCGTCTGGGGTATTTCTGTCTCGTAATGGTCAAAGACTGCAGTGGGAGTGAAATACAACCACAACAAGGTAAGACAGCAGAGAAAAACACCAACTCAGGTTTTCCATAGTGTTGCGTGTGTTCGTGCACGTCTATGAGTGTGCCGTGCGTGCCCGTGTTGCCGAGACGTCACGTGACCAAATGAAGGCCTGCTGTGTGAAATTACTCGCACTAATGGCTATACACACGTTTGTTGCAGGAAATCGGACAGCCGCAGTGTAACTGCTAAAACAGCGATAAAAACAAACCCAAATTGCATCATGATGTCTGGAGCAATTTTACCCTTCATCAGAGCAAACCAACTCTCTCAAACAAAGCAAATGGAGTTATCGGGTTGTTATGAGACAGTTGACTCAACGCCGCCGCTTCAGACCCCTCAATGCGGCGTGGGCTCGTCTGTTCCGGCCCACGTCCGTGGAAAAGACGCTAAAAATAAAACCACTCAATCCCAACCAGAGGTGTCCAATAAAGTCTAATTAAAGAACAACGTGCTATTACCGTGGTAATTTGCTCGTCTAAAGAGATCATTAAGCGGCTCTGGGGTTGTTTTTTTACACGTTTAATTGAGATACAAAATGGATGTAATGGGATGTAATGAGACTGGAGCTACGCCTGGCTGAGAATTGCGTGTTAACTATCTCTTATGATGTTATCCAACTCCAGATCTACCGGGCCGGCACCAGAACTATCGGGACGTCAATAGCTTGTTTTCAAGCCTCGCGTCTGAAACGGGTTTCGTTCATGCTAGCATGGTTCTGTGAGATCAAGTTGCACGCTGCCAGCCTCTCTGCCCCTATTTCTCATTCGTTTCCGAGAAGGAGGTCGAGAAGATTGACAACCTCTGCCTAACATCTGTTTGACATGATTATACTCAGTGGCACATCTGTGACATTCATGTCATTCAGCCATATGCTGTTTATTGTTGACTCAGGCCACAGAAATAACGATAGAGACAAGGGGTCCTCTCCGTGGATCCCATTTTCCCCAGTCGACCACTTATAGCAAGTCTTTGGACAGTGACGAGATCCAATTCTGTGTGTGTGTTTGTCAGCATGTATCACTTAAAACAAGTCTCAGGACACTGACAAGTGTGTGCGCGCATCACTTATAAGAGGTTCTAAAACACTGACTCGTGTGTGTGTGTGTGTCTGTATGTGTACATACGCGTATCACTTATAACAAGTCTCTGGACACACTCTGGGTGTCAGCAGCAGGCCCAAGTGGCCCGGCTCCGGCCGGACAGTATGCAAAAAAGCACCCTGGGAGAATCAGCCCTTTTAAGTCCAATTACCCCATGGAGCCAGTTATTTCAAAGGCCATCGGTAGAAGATGTCGGTTCCGATAAGGTCCTGGACATGTGTGTTCCATCACACTAATTCAAACAGGGTTTCCAAACCCTAACTCTAATCCCAAACTCCCAACAAAACCTCAACCAGCCTGGAGCCATTGAAAATAACATAATATAACTATTGTTTTAAACAGAGCATACAAATATTTGTATGGAATATATTTCCTGCGAAAGAGGAAGTAGATTGGAACGCACAGGAGAAGAATTTGTGAAAGAGTCTTAGTATTGTTTTACTGGATATCATTGTGTCTTAGAGGACGAACAAACTGCCATATTTAAAGATTTATCCCTGTGATGGGTTCCCAAAACCTCCAGAAATCTGATTACAGGTCTGTGAAAGCCACAAACAATGCCGTGGCGAGCCTGTCGCTGAACGTCGCGTCTCGGGCCAACTCCTGCTCAATGCTCTGTTTTCATTCTGTCAGATCTGAACTGAAGGATAAGAGCATAATTCATGTTGTTTTTAACTGGAAACATATTGTACAAATTCTCAGTCAAGAAAGTGGGGATGAAGAAGTAAAGGAAAATTTAAAAGTGGGAAACCCCTTCTAACACAACTGTGGTTTCGGCCATGGTAAACGTTTCTTTTTTTTCCCGGTAGAGAAATGCATGTGTAGGCGAAACCTCAAGTCCATCTTATCTAGGTAACTCCGTGTTCAGTGAGATACATGGAAACAAATAAAGACTATTTTAGAAATATGTGTCTTTGTGTATAATTTCAAAATATTTAAGTATGAACTGTGTCGGTGAAAAAAAGCCCAATCAGATCAATGTTATCGGCGATGACATTTTTCTCCACAACTGTGACAGGCAGTATCCCAATAGTGTAACCCTTTTTAGAGGTTAAACCGTGGACAAAGTTACTGTAATATACAGAGGATGCCCTGGATTTCCTCTGCTGAGCCTTAGGATGTATTTAACCAACACATTTTATTTCAAGAAGCATTTTTATCTAACTGGCACCATGCCCTTCTCTCAATCCTTCCCATTGAATGTGTTAAATCATCTGGACATTAAAGTATTTCTGTGAGTTACAAGACATGACATCTCTGGAAACATACAACCAAGGTCAGAGATGGAGCTTGTTAAAGGGATTGCACACAACCACAAATTCAGCGGGTAAAAAAAAAATATATATAGTTAACTTAAACTTCAGTCATGGGGAAATTCAGCTTTGTAAGTTACCCGCCGCCAAGGAGACAAAGAGAGCCTTGTGACCAACTGCATGGTAATGTTCCCCTGTCTCTTTGCGTTCATCACGTCGGGGACATTTTGTTTGTTATCGACAATGGTTTAACAAGCACCACAAGCGATGTCTGGATCACAAAAGCTTAGAAAATGATAGATGAATATAGAGATAAACCATCGGAATAACCACAAGCTGTAACGTCCCTCTCACGTTTCTATGATGTTAGATGAAGTCCATATTTTGGTTAAGGTCAGTTATAATTAAAAAGGATTGTGTGCAATGGTTCGGTCATGGGACAAATGATCCCCCGTGTCGGCTGGAGAATATGTTACATGCTAGTGTCCTTCAACCCTGGCCTTCAAAGAAACACACGTCTCGTTTTTTTGTCCTCATCATCTCTTCAATCTAAAAACATTTTGAGATGTTTTCAAAAATATTGCAGATTTTAGACCCAAACAAACATACACGCAGCACCCCCCCCCCCCCCCCCCCCCCCCCCCCCCCCCCCCCCCCCCCCACAAACATACGGACACACACACATACAGACCGAAACAAACATGTGGACACACACACACACACATACAGACCCAAACAAACATGCGCGCACAGACACACACACACACACACACACATACAGACACACACACACTCACACACACATACTGACACACACAGACACACACACACATGAATGCCAGCCATGACTCGGGGCTGTGTTGTTCAGAACCGCTCATCTCCAAAGTTCTCATTTGGAGCTCGTTCTCATTTGGAGTTTTATACACAATGTGTTTCCACAGCGGTTATTTCCATGCTCCGTTTGCGTAACGTCACAGCAAAACAACAATTTGCAACTCCAAACAAGAACAAAAGAGCTCACAATATAGGTCTTTAACTCACAAAACAATGAACACAGTTTTTTCCCCTGTGTGATTTTCATATGAAAGAAAAAAGGGTCAAACTAAAGAAAACACTGGACTTTTTCAGCTTCTGTGCAAAACAGATAAAAAAAATTATGGAGCTAAAAGAAATAAATATACAAAAAAGCAAAAGTTGTGATGGCCTGTAGTCAGTGGTGCAGTGACGAGTGAAACAACATAACGATGAAATTATTTATAATTGACAAGCAAAAATGTACTATCACATTTATGTGATAAGTGCTTCCGTGCCTATTGCATATTTTCTTGAATCAATCTCTATCAACACCGTGAATGTGTTCCGCTTCAACTCTTCAAAAATGCCGGTCTCCGAATGTAAAATCCTCTGGAACTAGGTGCTGTGGTCTGGAAATAACTGCAGCTAACCCTAACCAGGAAGTAAACAGGAAAAGACCTATAACATGACTCGCAGCCAAAGGATTTAATTGGCCAGCCTGTCTGCTGGAATTCTGGTGTGGCAAACTAATTGACCAAGAATTCCCTGGTGCTTTATCAATACAGGGAGTGCATGCATGCATGTGTGTCTGGGGGATCTGTGTGTGTGTGTGTGTGTGTGTGTGTGTGTGGGTGTGGGTGTGTGTGTCTGTGAAAGGCCACTGAGCCGATTACTAGCCACCTCTTGTAAACCAATATATAACCAATGGCCAATTTGAAACACATGGTATTGACTATTTTACAACAGGTTCCCCACTTTAAGTGATATACTCCTGTGTGCACCAAAGGCGTTGATGTCATCGCCATTTCTGATTAACTATATCTTATCAATAAAAAGGAATAGTTCAGCGAAATTCTCTAGAAATATTTCGATATTTATTAACTTTCCGTACGCACGCTGTGGATTGCAGTCGCTGCTCTCCAATCAAAGCTTTCGAGGTATGGGAACAAAAATCGAAATATGTAACTACCCCTTTGAAGTTGTGTTGGTTGTGGGGAATTCGTCAAATTCTCTTCGAAATTCCAATGATTTCAACTGTCATGATAATAACACATTCGTCAGATGACCAAATTAGAACTGTAGGTGAGATTGACGCTTCCGAGTAATCAATAGCAGATGTCAATTAAGTTAATGATGGAATCTATCACATCCAATTAGAGGCAGCCTCCTGCCTGTCAATCACACCTTCTGTGCACTGGTTAAACAGAAAAGCAGCAGTGCCAGATAACGATCATTTTAAGAGACATGTTTATTTTTTCCTTGACCGTTTATCTTAGACTGCTACTCTTTTCAGGCAGTCAAGCAATGACAGGTCCCGTGGAAAGATAAACCCCTTTAACCCAACGGGCCAGGGTCACCCTTAACCTTAGCCGCCTGATTTTGGTTCTGTCTTGTGCAACCGACTGACAAATCAACAGAATGACAGAATCTGCTTTGGAACGTCAGAGTTAACAGTGTTTTTCTGAATCAGAAAGTCTCACAGAATGATTAAGAAGACGCTTTTTTTTTGTCACGTGCATGCACGCATGGACGCACTCAAACAGACATGCTCGCACCCACGCGCACACACGCACACGAACACGCACAGGCACACGCGCACACACACACACACACACACACACACACACACACAAACACACACACACCAAACCTCTACTGTAATCCCCAAGAGAAGGTTATCTACTCTGTCCAGTCCATCAGAAGATGTCCAGCCCAGCTCTCTGGCATTGCGGTCAGTGTCTTTAACCCCCAGATGATAACACTTAGCCCGGCCATATAGAATAGGCCTCCCTAAAGTGATCCATTAGCAATCCTATTCCCCCAGAGTGGGGCCTGGCCCAGTGTCTACTGAAACAAACCAGGAAGCCTTGAAGGAAAACAGCATGGCAGACAAGCACTAAGATCAAAGAACCCAAAGGCCCAGGCTGCCCCCCCCGACCCCCGTCAGTCTCCTCAAGACAGCATCCTGTCTTCCTCCCCTATGTTTCCAATTAAGACCCTCCTCTGAAAAGGTTTCAGATTGTAACGTTATCAATTAGTCAGTGACTCCGGCAAGGTTATTTCGTAGGTCCGGGAGCTAGAGGCTGTGATTTAGAGACTGTGAGGGAGATGTAAGGGAAAGATGTCCTTCTCCTAGCTCCAGACGCTCTGATATAGCTAGGGGTTTTGAAGTTCCATGGGAATGAACTGTAGCCGGAGGCAACGCTCTGTGGTTTGGTCCCTTGTACTAATGAGGAGGCCGATAAATTTAATATGTAAAGTCTTTCGCAGGAAGGCTTTCCCAAGTGCATTGGGATTGAAGCCCTCAATGCTAACTGATGCTAGTACAGCGTTACCAGTTGTTCCTACCTCTACCCTTAACCCTAACCGCTGTGACTGCAGTGAACGGCTTCACAACAGTGAAAGGATATTCTGTGCTCAAAGTTTCAGAAAAAGTTCAGTTCTGCGGCTGCTTAAACGGACGTAGCACAAATGTCTGTGAGCGCAAGTCTTTCCGTTTCACATTTTAACAACGGCACACATTCACACATGATGCACTCACTCAGTGTAAACAACACGAAGGGGCCACAGTAGGCAAGTGTTCGCCAACACTAGACAATTGAGCAGTGGAAAATCACTGTCTGATCCACCGAATCCCTGTCTCTGATGTTTCGTTCTGATTGCAGGGTCAGGATTTGGCACGCACCAAACGCGATTCCACGGACCCATCCTGCCCGGTGTCCACGGTACCGGTTGGTTGCCATGGCGTCGTGACCCCGGTGGGAAGGTTTCCCTTCGTACCGAGTGAGGAACCTTTATGCGACGCAGGGGTATCCGAACATTGTCGCTGCCCCGACGCGTCCCTTCACAGACACAGTTTCCCCTCAGTCACGCGGATACGTCCAGCAGGGTAATGCTGTCATGAAGGACGTACTTGTCTCAGAACGATTCTGGGAACCTGACGGCTGAGTCAGTTGACTCGAATCTATGGCGCGGCCGCTGATTTTCAACGTAACAGAGTGTCCTCTGCGTGAGGTTGAGCGGGCCCGTCGCGGAGCTTGGCTCCGTTCCGACCCGGCATGGGTGTACCTAATGAACGGACCATAGACTCCGTTTGAAAAAACAAAAATGGCTCTCAGTGTGAATATTCATTTCCTGAATTCGTACGCACCTCATCTGACGACGTTAACCGGCAAACACCGAAGCAGTAGGCCTCTCGTATGACGTAACATACACATGACTGACCTCCATCAACAACACCCCCCCGCAACTCCAAACTAACCTCTGCGACATCCAGCTCCCATTGAGCCCCAGTCAAAGGCCCTTGTTTGCAACTGTCTGCCAGGCTTGTTTTAGCCGGGGACGATCGAGACAGACAGGGATAGAGCGAGGGGGGGCCGAACCGGGGAGGCCCCCCCACCAGCTCCCACACAGCCAATCACCAGCCTCGCCTGTCATCGAGCCGCTCCGAGCCTCTGTGGAGTCTCTCAGTGTCTTCCTCTTAATTACCCATCATCCACCTCTCCGGTGAGGCTCTCACAAATTACAGTGCATTGTCCCCCGCCGATCGGCCTGTCATCGTGCGGCCCGGGTTACAGAGACACAGGCCATTGTCGGCCCGCTGGACGATATGAGAGGGCCCCCCGTGACAAACCTGCCCCATTAGCTCTGGTGCCAGCTGACTTTGTGACCCAGACGGTTTTCTGCCGCATCAGCGAAGGCCAAATGACAGTAGCTGTGGCTGATATGCCTACACACAATGAAGGAAGAGACAGAATAAGAAAACACAGAGAGAGAGGGAGAAAAAGAGAGCGGGAGAGGAAAATGTTGAGAAAAAGTGAGAAAGGGAGGACGAAAGAGCTGGAGAGAAAGTGAAAGAGAGTGCTAGAGGGAGACAGAGTGAAAGGGAGGAAAACTAAAAAGATCTTCCTTGACGTGAGCTAGTGGAGATATTAGGTTAATCCTCTTTGACCCGTCTTTTCTCTCTTTTCTTTTCTTTCCCCTTTTCGTTTATTTCATTGTTAGTCTACTGGGAGTATCTCTATGGAGAACTGGCCCTGTCTGTCAGACTTAACGACTCCACTGACTGGGAAGTGAGAGAAAAATTGACCCTTTTTTATGATGTCAGATGAGCAGAGAGCTGGAAGCAATAGATCCACTGTTCTATACTGCAGGAGAAAAGAGTAGATTCGGCATTCATGTTTGTTCAGTCATTGCAATACAATATATTTAGTGACTACTGAGTGAATACAATGCAAATACACTGTCCTCAGGGAAGATAGTGCCAATAGGCTGTACACAGTGCCAGTACAGTGCTGTTGCTCAAATACAGTACCAATATGCTGTGGGTAAACTGAGCTAGACATTGTTTTTACTGGTAATATCACATTGAATTGGTCAGGGTAAATGGACAGATGGATTACGTGAGTGCCTTTCACAAGTTAATAATTTTCGTACAAAAATAAACAAAAGCAGTGTTCTCAAGAAACTGATGTTCTTCTTCAAATCATAGACCATGAATCTTTGTTGATTTCCCGATCAAGCTACGAGGTGTAGTGCCCAGGCTACATAGTGCCTGTGGATCCTATCAGCCAAAAGTAAAGGCCTTTTGAAAAACAAACACATAGTAAATGTTTATTGTACAGCCTTGGGTGTCGAGTCCAAAAGGTTTTACTGTTCTCCTCAGCTATTACCTAAACACCGGCAACTAATGACTAATTAATAATGGCTAGCATATGCTGAGTCCAGTTTGGACCTCTTTTACTGTGGTATTAGGAGTGAATGAAAGGGTAAAACTACAGCAAGGAGCTTTCAATTCATCCGTCCACACAAACACCTCAGGTGATACCCAACAAGGCCAAAGAAAACCTTTTTCGGTTCTTAGAATGTTTCCACAGGTCTTTGACCTTGGAAAATCCTTTAGGATAGCAATGTGCAATAAGAACTCCTGACTGTCTGCTACTAGTACTATCAAATACCTTTGTACTTTGTCTGAAAGTTTTTTCAAACGTAGCCAAATTCTACTCCCAATACTTAAAGCTGTCTATCTAAAAAGCAAAAGGTCTGTGTTAAGATAATTTATTGCATGAGGCAGTTATGTATCCCAGTAATATGTTTTTGTTTGTGTATATTTTTGGCTAGTAGATCTGATTTGGAACTCAAGCTTTAAAAATGTACCCTTTAAATTGTGTATTTAACTGAATGACGGGCAGGTATGTGCACTGTCACTATTCTCACACAGCTGTGCTAGGCTTTTGGGATTGCCCTGCAATCTCATTTTATTAAGTTAGGCAGGCCTGGGCCAGATTTCCTCTTTTTCTGTACAACATGTCCGTGGGTTTTTCTCAAACAAGTGTCCTCATCTTGCTTCCTCCATTCTCTGTCCTCCCCTGGTCCACTGAGAAAAGAAACGTTTTAATCAAGGAGAGGGGGAGCGCGAACATGCACCTGATTTTAGGAGCCCCGTACGGTTTATTTGACAGGAAATAATTGAAACAGAGGAGGCCGTTTTCGCTGAAAGGGCAGTAGGTCAGATTCAAACCCGCTCTGCAGCGGCACAAAAGCACCGAGGGCAGTGACCTAGAAGCCTGGGTGGTTTTTAAACACGTCTGCCGGTGACCGCTTCCATGACGAACGCCTCCTATCAAGGAGAGGAGGAGGCTCCTGTGCTTCCACACCTCCGAGGCCTGCTACTGAATTGACGTCTCCATGATGTCCCAGGTCGTGAAGGAGAGGATCGTGGGGAGAAGCTCTTGGTTGGACGACCGAAACGATTGAACGTGGCGGGACATACGTGCTACCGATGAATCTCAGACGGTGGAAAAGCGACGAAGGGATCAACAAACTATTCAACGAGGCTTGTGACTTGAATAATGCAAGTCATGTTCCACTCCTAAAGCATGGATTTCGAATGAACAAACCCCTCCAGTCGTTTTACAGGACGTAGACCTCAATAACTGTTAAACATTTCATTTAGCAGGCATTTCATCAGGCCTCGGGCATAAACAAATGCACGTGTCATGTAATTAGACACGCCTCTCCACATTTTTTGTGTGAAACTGAGCATAGTCTAAGATAATGCAGCGCCTTATGGGATTCCAGTTTGCTCGTGAAGCCGGCATCTTTGCAACCTTGCTTGAAAGGAACTCCTGAGAGCCTAATTGCTCCCGCACCCTTAATTATTTTCCCTCCTTCAGCTTTTGGACACTTAGTGGAAGGGCTGAGAATAAGGGGCACTGGGTGATTTGGGATTTGGCAACTTATTATGGTAATACGTTACGCAAGTATGAACCAGACATCGACACACATCCAGATGTACGCGGAGGTTGAACAAAAGTGTTAGGTAGTCGACAACGTTCTGGAGACCATGAAAGGTTTTTGTGAAAAACAGTGGTATTTGAGTAATATTTTAATTACAATTCATTCACAGAGCGCTCCTAATCTGTCAGCCTTCCACACTACACATTACCAGCCATAATCCATGAGAACCCCCCCCCCAAATACCTCTTAATTACAAGCAATTGCCCTCTTCTCCCCACCCCGTCACCGCTGTCTGTGGGACATGAAAGCGCCAGTAATTGTATGAGTTTGTGTGTGGGGGGATGAAATGTGACGGGGGGGTTGTAAAAAACTGAAAATGGAAGGCTCTCATTCAAAAACAATGACTTCCTTCCTCTCTCGCTCTCCTTCTCTCCCTCCCTCCCTCCCTCCCTCTCAATGTCTCTCGAAAGGAAAACACTGGAAAAAGTGCCATTTGGCATCGATTAGGAAAGAGTCAAAATTAGGGTGGTGGGGAGACGAAAAGAGGAAGACCACAGGGTAACACATGTATCTGTAGCCGCGACACCCTTGAGCCCCTCTAATTTCCACGTCTAAGAATTTGCTGTATGTTCTCCCACATGCCAGTAGGTTTCAGTCAGACTGTAAATTAATGGCAAAGCTGTGTCTTCTCTCTATCACTCTGTGTGTGTTTTAGTTAGTGTGTGTTTGTGTGTGTGTGTGTGTGTGTGTGTGTGTGTATGGGCACAGTCCCCATTTGTCTCTGTGACATTAATCAAAATACAGTCACAGAACAACTTTCGTATCTGCACAAGTTCAGCATATTAAACATGACACATCACTCCCGTGAATACTCCCGTGAACACGATCTGAATACAAAATTAAACAATACGTGGCGATGTCGTAACGCTGGGAACCAGTGTTGTAATTCGATTAGCAAGGAATACATTTCACATTGCAATCACTGAAGTAGCACGATTTATGACCGGGATATACTAGTCAAATTGCGCAAGACGCTTTAGAACACTGATATGATCCCAATGGAAAAACAAATGATCGCAACATTTTTTTTGTATCTTTTCATGGTAAGCAACAAATTTGTTGTTTTAATATTCCAGTTTGCTCATTAATGGATACTTCACACATAGCACCACAGAGGACACCAGAAGTCTCTCCTGGCCTTCATATTGCTAATGACCTAATAATAATCTTGACACAGAGAGAGTATTTTAGCTGGAATAACTTAAATTCTGCACCCTGCAGCCTTTGTGAAAATGTTTACTGTGAAGACACTGAGGATCATGCCTAAGTATTCTAAAGCCAGCATTCGTAACTGACCTTTAAGTCAATTTAATATGTATAAATATATCCATTTCATTATGGAACCTAGTCAAATATTTAGTTCAGTGGTTTTCTCCCCATATAATGTCAAATTGCTGCAAGCTGTTGCACTTGGAAAATGTTTGCTCATAATGCTATTCTTCTACACATAAATCACTGCTAAATGTTGAATTTAAATGACTACAGACAGACAATTTATTCTTGGCTTTCGTCCTCAACTCCGAAAAAACGGATTTATGCCAATAGGCCTCGCTTCGCAGTTTTATGGGCGACTGTCATTATTTGTTGACGGTTGTTCATCATTTCATTTTTTTATTGTACCTCACATAGAGGTCTCTTTTTCTCTCTCTCTTCCTTGCTCTCAAGCTGTGGCCACCATGAAATGAGTTTAGGAGTGTAAATGTGCAAGAAAGAATGACAGACTGATGTTGAACAATGAGTTGGTGACATGTAACAGGGTTTTCGGTCATTTCTGGTCGGGTGTGGATATGCGCGTGCCTGTG
The DNA here is from genome assembly GCA_016801105.1 of Esox niger. NCBI lineage: Eukaryota > Metazoa > Chordata > Actinopteri > Esociformes > Esocidae > Esox > Esox niger. The sequence goes on from JACXGJ010003574.1 coordinate 27,943, forward strand.
TGTCTGTCAGTGTGTCCGTCTGTCGGTCTGTGTATGTGATGCTTAACACTATCCCCCTATTGTCTAAGCTTCCACCCCAAACAGACACGCCAATAAACATCTAGAGGACTTTTATGTGATGTGATACTATACATTTTATGGCTCTCGTTACTCTAACTGTTTTGCTATTAGACCCCAGCATTCCAGTGCATTATCTTACAACAGAACCCAGGAACCCGGTTATACCTGTCCAAATCCGAAGTGAATTTTTCATCCTCTTCAGTAAATAACAGGACAGTTTCCTACTATTTCACCAGTGGAACAGATAGGAGAGTCAAGCGGTGAAATCCGGGTTTCCCCCAATAGCCCGGGCCTTGAGGGCTACAGAGCTGGAGCTATTTAATAACTATCCCAGTGCTGTTACTGTCTCCTGTCAGAGCTAACCCAGTCCCGGTAGGGTTCTGTGGGGGTATATGGTCCGGTCCACCGGACCTCTAAACACCCAGTGCCGGGCCCCAACGTGGCCCCTCTGTGGCTCCTCATTGGCCGCATCCTGGGGTCCCACGCCACGATGTCTGCCTTTGGGCCCCAGCGGGGACCCACCGGGACCATGCCTAAAGCTCACAGAGGGGTGCTGTGCCGACTCAAAGGGCCAAAGGACCTCTCCGAGTTACTCCTCCAGGGGATGACTTTCATTAAGGAAAAATAGTCCGCTTGTATGGCCTGACTGGAGACTGTTTGTTTATACAGAGCAGATCAGACAGCATGTTTTAATGTGGACAGTAAGCCTTCTTAAAGCCCAAACGTAAACCAGGGGGGCTTGATGACGTAGATGGCCTACAGAGCTCCATGCTCTGTTTGATGTGGGGAAATAGAACATACGAGCTGCTGATATGAAATATGGTTTCAGTGGTAATCTGCAGGTTCTGTAGGGCTACATTAAATTGTTTCACTAGCCTACAGAGCTTTATTTAAAAAAATCTGTGCTAGATGTTATAGATCTAAAAATCCTATAGAATTCATTTAAATATGGTTCCTGTGCAGGATGTTACTCATCTAAATGTTGCATTTGAGTTATATCTTATACATATTTATTCATCTGAATATGTATACAATATAAACATACACACATCTTGTGTTTTTTAATGTATACAGATGGGTGACAAATTAAAGGACAAATCGGAATAATTGAGTGGAGGAACATAACGAATGCAGATGTACCCATATAGGTGTGCTGCATGATACAGTTAAACAGTTAACATCCTGTTGCATGTATTCAAATTCTGAGCAGGACCAGTTGACCCCAATTTTGGATCAAGATGACAAGGATCTAAGTGACTCTGAAAGAAGACAATGTCCCCGTCCACAGGACGCGAAAGGTCACAGAACGGTTTGACGAGGATGAAAATGAAATGAATCCTAGGCTGTGGCCTTTGCAGTCACCAGATCTCAACCTTATTGTACACCTATGGGAGATGATGGTACCGGAGCGTTAGACAGTGCTCTCCATCAGCGTCACCAAAACACAGAATGAAGGAATGTCATTTGGATGGATGGGGTTGCATCCCTCCAGTAGAGTTCCAGAGACTCATGGGATCTGTGCCAAGGTGAATTGAGGCCGTTAATGGTGGCTCCTGGGTCCCAATACCGTAACGAGACACACTGATGGTCTTCCTTTAATTTGGCACCGTCTGTATATATTAACCTGTAAGTAGCCTATGGTGTTATGTAAAATGTGTTTCATGTAACAAATAAAGATACCCTATTGCATTCCATTCAATATGTTTCCTCTATTTGGTAATACATCAGTCTAGCCTACTGAGCTTCTTTCAATATGTTTGTATTAGAGGTTACTGTAGTGGTAATCTTCACCTGAGGATGCTGGATAATAGTCTAATAGCCCTATTGAACTTCTGATGCATCACACTTTTACTGTCCGGCGATGAGTAAGAGGTCGTCCAGGATGTAAGTCGATAACTTATCCCGTCTTACCTCTGAGGCTTGCCAAGTCATGGACTCAATAGATCAACATTAATCATGTCATGACCTTCCCCTCAACCAAACTATCCCGACCCCATTGAAACTCCATTCATCCCCATTTGCCATGCAGCTCTGCTGGGCCGATAATGGGCAAAGCAAAACACAGATTAAAGCCAATTTGGATGGTTGGAGCTTGAAGCTTTGCAGGCGCAGGGAGGCAGCCTACGGACAGGCTGAACTAACTGGGATACATTCTGCTCTATTCTCTCACAGTGTGTGCGTCTGTCTCTCTCTCTCTCTCTTCCTCTCTCTCTCTTGCTGTGTCTCTCTCTGTCTTTTTCTTGTCTGAGAAATAGTCTGCTGCTTCGCTGAGTGGTTGGAGACCGCAGAACCTAAATCAAACCAGCCCGAGCGTGCACGTGCACGATGAAAAAGTGTGTTTTTCTGAGCGTGTGTTTGTGCGTGTGTGCGTGCAGTCTTGTACTTTTTCAAACGCTCCTGGAGATGCCATCGGTAATGGGAACCAAGTCCCCTCCATTGAACTTCCATTTGTCTCATTAGCCCATTAGTCCAAAGTTTAATCACAGGATGTCGTAAAATGATTTGGTCTATGACTAATGATAATATTTCTTCTCTCAAATTGTCGGAACAAAAGCAAAACGAGGCTTGTTGTTGTCTTTGAAGCTTTGATGCCATGTCTGGACCGCAGCTTTTCGGCGTAGCTAGCTACCTACCTCTCTGTAGGTCGACATAATTGCCTGCTTGCGAGATGTCGTAGAATTAGGGAATCTCACGTCAAGGCAGGATAACAAACATGAGTAATTTCATGGCTGTTGAGTCATTTTAGAAGTCCAACATCTCATTGATCGTAATGTGAGTTGGACGACTGAAACGGATCGTTTCGCTTCCATTGTAGCGACCGACTGTGAACAACTCCACCAGGTAACGTACACTTGATATAAGCAAAGTAACAAAACAGTCGATAAATCCAGTCAAGGTATTTTCGAAATTTGCATCGCAGTGAGTTAAAACAAATGCCACCGTCATAACATAACCTGCTTATACTGACGAGATCCAGGACTACCGATATTGCTGCCTCAGGTCAAAGGTCAAATTAAATGATCAGGGGAGGGAATGCAGAGAACTCTCCTAGAGTGAATTCCATCCTGCAACCCCTAGGGGGCAGCATACCTCAGAAACCCCCATACTAACTCCGCTGTATGTCATCAACGATCAACGGCCACAGATCCTCTGCAGAGGGCACTCCTTTGGACCAGTGTCTGAAGGCCTTAACTCATTTCAGATCCCTAATTACAAACCTCTGCTCCTCCTCAGTATCAAGGACCCCGGTCATTTCGCCGTCATCTAATTACTTTTCAGCTAGATAACAATGCTAAGGAAATAAAACACTGTGATAAGTTATGATAAAGTCCCATCGATACCATCTTAGAACAGCATGCCACAGGGACCATGCGGTATGGATAGTGTTTCAATCATCATCAAAGCCAGGTCTCTGTGTGTGTGTGTGTGTGTGGAGGATGTGTGTGTGTGTGTGTGACATTCCCATCTGGCGCCACTGTAGAGGAAACCCACTGTGACACACAACAACACACACAGACTCAGGTCAACCTCGATCTCAACCCCCAGGCTGGGCGGACCCTTGTCTGCTCCTCTCTCCCTCTCTCCCCCTTTCAGGCTCTCCTCCTGTTTCTCTCTCTTATGTTCTGCTCTTCTCTCTCCTATCTCTCTCCCTCTCAAGTGCCCTCTTTGTTTTTTCCCTTCAGCCTTTGTCCCCCGTCTCTCTTTTCTATATTTCTTGTCTATAAATTCTATCTCCCTCTTCAGTACTGTATGTCTCTTTTGTCTCTTTTCTGTCTTTCTCTCACCTTCTATTGGTTGTTTATTCTGTTTTCATGGCATCTTACCTACCTCCTTTCTCCTGTCTACCCATCATTGTTTTACACCTTTTCTCCTCGGCGGTCAAGAGAGAGACAGAGTATTATGTTTGACAGATTTAGTCACCCCCCTCTCTCTCACACAATCACATTCTCCTCCGTTCTGTGTGACATCAGAAGAAAAACCAGAGGAATTCGATTATGGCTAACATTACAGGCTAATGCCTAAATGACTTCTGGCAAAGACCTTCTCGCAATCTTCTGGGGAATGTGGAGGCTCCAAACAGTCAGGACAAATTAAAAGCCAACCTGCTATTTTACTGTGGAGATCTGTTGATGTTGTAAAGTGAGGGAAACGGGACTGGCGGCCTTTACGTGACTACCCAGCAGAATTTATATGATTTTCCCTCCAGCTCTGAATCTCAGCCTTCTTGGCATTAGTTGCTATGCTTTGACCAAGCATGGGGTCTGTAAATGCCCTAATAAATACTTTTTAACACTAATGTAGTTCCATGCCTCAGGCCAAGCGGCTTCCAAAGAATGTCACTCAGCAACTGCATGTGGAGGCAGGAGAGAAAAAAAATCCCATCCCAACCTAAACTGGGCGTAATGTCGATTTAATTAACAAGCGTGGCTGGGCACACACGCACACACACACACACACACATATGAACACACGCATACAAAACATGCATAAATCCACACACATCTTAGAGCGATGGTGTGAAAATATGTGAGTGTAAATGAGATGCAGACAGCCTCACAGCAGAGTGCCTTACAGAAATAGGAAAGAGAGCGATGGAGAGAGAAATGGAGAGAAACGAAAGAGACATGGCTCAATTCTGAATAGCTAAGCTGAGGTTTTAGGAGGCAAGTCATGTTTTGCATTTTATTCATACCAGTCATCTACAAGATATGAATTGGAAAATAATTTTAGGTCAATGTCTTGAACATTTGTTTTGCTCTTCATCAAAGTGATTTTTCCTTAAACACTTTTCAGGCATTTTTTCTTCCCTTTTTTATTTTGTAATGTACTCCACTGAAACACTGTACATTGCTGGTAAATGTAAAACTGAAACAATTAATAAAGCATTGCAACCTAGCATTTATTCTATAAACAATAATAAAGCCATAACAACAAGCCCCAGTTTATGAACAAGAAAGTTCAACACTTTACTGATGACATAAGAGCAGATGGATCTGAAATAAGCCTTTGGCACTCAGAACACGATGATGTTTATAAACGCTGGGTGGTGAATGGTGACATAATGACACACCAAGGACCACATTTATATTTACAATATGAACGATGGTAAAAATACAGCAGGTTTTCATTGTTATTATGAATAATGCCAAATGCAAAATGTACATGAATTCAAATATATCGTTTTTCTGAAAATCCAAAAAGGGACTCAATCACAAACGGAAATGCTGACAACTTTTCACCCAAACCAAAAGATATCGCTTAGAAAATAAATAAGCACATCATAAATAGACTGGTAAATGAATGCAAAAAAACACAAAAGACACAGATAATCCAGGTAGTTACAGTTATATTGAAACATTATTTAGAACTGTATTGTTGCTACTCTACTACATTCAAAATCATCTGAAGGAAAGCTATGTAAATACATCTTGCACCGAATTAGAATGGATCATTGTACACATGTAGTTAAATCAACCCTTTTTGACAATCAGGTTTTAAATAAACATTTTTAAAGTAATGCACGCTACCGCTACGTGAATTGCCTGAATCTGAGAAATATGGTTTATTTCACTACAGTAAATACAATACTCCCCTGCTAAAACAAAGGTGAAATAAAAGACAATACTGTCTACGTTTTCCCTGTAGAACATGAATAGATTTAGATAAGTAGCACTAATCATTTTAAGACTGCGTTCACTACTGACTCGTTACGCTGCATTCGGTTCAGAATAAATGAAGATAACAACCTGAAAACACATCTGCCTGATGAGGAGAATTTAGTGAGAATCGCACTGAATTTTTATGTTCATCACTCCAAAGTTTCTCACACGCACGTTATCTGTTCTCACCTCTCGTCTACTACCCTCACTTGTCTCTCTCACACACACACACACACACACACACAAACACACACACATCCCAACGAGGCATTGGCAGTCACTGATAACACCACAGGGATGAACTTTACAGCGAATGAGGCCCATTCGCTTGACACCCTGAATGTTACCCATAATACACCATTGAGGGAATAACCCCTTGTTGTTCTCCATTTCTCCATCTCAATCCTCTCTTCATAACCTATCCTCTTGGGAGTGGAAATCAAATATTCCCTCATATCTTCGTCGCCTATTCCCTATCCCATCCTCGTGGAAACCCACCCTTCCCTTCCTCCCTCACTCCTTGGAATGCCCCGCCTCCTCTTTGACCTTCTCAGCCTGCTTCAGGGCGTTGATGACGGGTAACCAAGGGGACGGGGGAAGCTCGGGGACGATGGCACCGGCCCTCTTGGCCTGGTTGAGGGAACCCAGAGCAGTGTAGAGACTGCTGGTGCGCGGCGCCATTCCTGGGTCCTGGTGCTGGGTCTCCGTGTAGTACCAGGGATCCAGGGCCACGGCCGGGGTGCAGTGCTTGCGCTGCGCGGGAAGGAGGAAGACGGGGGAGGGGTTTGGGTCAACACAGTCGATTCGCGGCCGGGAGTACCACATGCTATTCCCGGTGAACGGGCTTTTAACTCACTTCTCAAAGCATTTCTGCCGAAAAAGAACCCAAACCTTGCGGGAGACAGGAGAGTCGGGGGGGGGGTGAGGGGAAGGGGTGGGGGTAGCGAATGGTGATGTAGCCTCTTTTTACAGTTAAACACAGCTGGGTTTCCGACGATCATAATCACAAGGGTTGTGGTGGAGCGCCGTACACGAAGAGGGCAAGCCACACTCGACCGCCTCCCCCTTCACTGACACTACTTATTAGAAGTGAGACTCACGGCGCGGAGTGTTATTCCGCAGCGTGGGCGAGCATGAACAGTGTTCCTACGCGGAAACTCGTGTGGGATATGATTTTCGACAGACCCTGGTAAAACATGCCAGCTCCGTGCCATTTCAGGTGACACGAGAGTGGCCGTATTCAGATAAATGAGCACGGACGTGGTTGACGGGAGTATGAACAACCGCCTCCAATTTGTAAAGCTGTCCTTGAAAGGAAAGACTTCAAGGGAGTTTTTCTCTGAGAGAGTTCTCCAGTGAGTAGAACTGGCCCACTGAACAAGCCCATGTCAGAAACACTATGAGACACTACCTGCCAGGTAATTCGAACAATTACCTCACACAACAGTTCGACGCTATATGCATTTCAGCTAAATGGAGACTCTCCTTTTTCCTCCTTCTTTTCATGTGTCGAACAACACGTTAGCAGCGGGAAAAACGCTGAGAGCTACACTGTACCGATTGACTTCAAAAGCATTTGCCGGAAGGCCCCCTCTGCCCACCTCCCTCCCTTCCTCTCGTCTTAAGCCTTTAATCACAGTTTAGTCACGCTCAGCCTTAATTAAAGGCCCCTCTCTGATTCACGGGCGTCCCAATCCACTGCCTGACCAAAAAACCTTGCCTCTCTCTCTCTTTAAAGACAGGGGGCATTTAAAGAGCATAACAGGCGTGGAGCGTTGCTTGAATACACGATGCCTTTAAGGTGTCATAAGGAGATAATGGCTTTATGTTCCCAGAGAAGAGAGACAGAAAGAGCGGGGGTGAATCCTTTAGAAGTCTTTGGTGGGAAAATACGGTGTACCCAGAATATAGTTGCACCAGTTGAGGTGTAATGTATGTAAAGACTATGTACATGGAGGCGGTAATAAGAACTCATTCAAAATCCTCTATGGCATCTGAGAAACATTGCAGGTGACCAAAACAGGACAAACCACCTCTACTTGGTTTTCAACGTGTGGTCCGCGGACCCCTGGTGGTCTGTGATGGTACTGCCGATGGTCAGCGCATTCTAAAGATTACCCGAATCCCAAAAATCTGTAGTATTAGTGATAATTTATTCAAAGCAATTCTACATAATTCTACATGGGCTTTGTTAATAATAATAGCATTAATATGCCTGTATCGATTAATTTTATTCATACAGTTGCACTAGAACACTGCTAAATAAACGTGTCTCAGCGAATGGTGATCCACAATAGCGATTGAATGTGATTTGGCGGCCCTCGAGGAGGAAAAGATTGGCATCGGCTCTGAACTCCTTGTCTGGGACTTACATAAAAAATAATGTAGAAGAAATATATCCAAATCTGCCCGCAGGCCCAGTAAGCCAGTCAGACTGTTTATGTGTGTTACCTACCTTAAGAAGGAAGCCCTCTGGGCAGGTCAGCTGGTCGTACCACAGAGCCTTGTACATGACCAGCAGCAGAAGACACGCCAGAAATCCAAGGGTGATGAGGATCAAGCCAGTGAGCTGGAACACACACATATACACACACGAACGGTCTATGAAACACAGCACTCTGGCCAGAGTACTACTTCAGTAAATGTAATACTGGGGAAAAGTGTGTGCTCGTACAGTATGTACTATAAGAACCCTGATAACACTTTACCTTAACCTTCTCAGACACCTCGCTGTACAGGTTAAGATTGAGCTTCTTGATACCGGGCACGTACAACTTCTTATTTTTCTTTGGCTTCAGCTGATATGCTGTTGTGGTCTTCACGATTACCTGCAGAGGAAGAGCAGCACCCTCAGATCGCCGAGCTGGACCTGTGCCTCAGGCTGCCTCATCAATAAAAAGCATTGTGCTTCTGGGTGTGTGTGTGGGGGTGTGGGAGAGCTGTTGTAAGGCCGATGCTACAAAAGAGAGTTCAACTCCAGACAGCCACGGCCGGCACTGAAGTGATGGACGGACAGAACGTCCAGAAGGTCCTTGTTTACGCGCTGACAGGAACAAACGGAACGTGTGAGGCAACGAGCTCCGACGTGGTTCCCCCGGTGGATGGAACAAGGCTCTGAAGTGGTCGAACTAGAGTACACACACATCGTACTGAACACACACATCGTACTGAACACGCACATCGTACTGAACACACACATCGTACTGAACACGCACATCGTACTGAACACACACATCGTACTGAACACACACATCGTACTGAACACACACATCGTACTGAACACGCACATCGTACTGAACACGCACATCGTACTGAACACGCACATCGTACTGAACACGCACATCGTACTGAACACACACATCGTACTGAACACACACATCGTACTGAACACACACATCGTACTGAACACACACATCGTACTGAACGCGTTACACACACAAACACAAACAAACACACACACATCAGTTATTACCTTGTCTGTATACGGCTGTTGGAGCTGGTTCACTTCCAGAGGGGTGATGAGGGGAATGTTATCAAAGCCATCATCCACAGGCTGTTCCTTATCCAGTTTGTCAACCAGGTTACTGCCCAGCTTCACCATTCTGACCCGGCCGAATGATCTGCACACAGACGGAAACAGCGTCGAAGAACTGGCGCTGGGTAACGCAGATCCGCTGGTTCTTCTTCTCAATGACGGTCCGAACGGTCTGGATCGGAATACAGGCGGCGCTGAATAATTAGGCTGTTCACACCAACAAGCCATGTCTTTCCGCACACCAGACTTTTACACATCTGATGTTTTTTATACGAATCCAGAAGATGTCAGAAGTGGTCTGGT
>JACXGJ010003574.1:42500-52595 GCA_016801105.1 Esox niger
AGATAATAATCAGAAAAGCAATACACCCGATTACACACCATGCAAATGAACATATGGTAGCGCCACCTTGCCATAATGTAGCAGCTTTAAGTTTTTTTGTAACATTGAACTCGCTTTGAACACCATGTTGGAGAGATTTTACACATAGTGTGAGACTGATTCTGGTCTATTCTTGGATTTTCTCCAGGTTGTTCAGGTTGGTTGGATGATGTTTATAGACTGCAATTTTCCAATAGTGCCACTGATTCTCAAAAGGATTGAGTTCAGGACTTTGATGGGGCCACTGTAGGACACTAACCTTTTTGTTCTTCTGCCACACCATTATTTCTATGGATTTGTGCTGGTGATCATTGTCTAGGTTAAAGGTGAATTTCCACCCAAGCTTTAAGTTTTCAGTGGACTGAAGCAGGTTCTCTGGAAATAGTTCTCTTTTGCAGCTACAATACATTTGAAAAGTATTCAGACCCATTCACTATTTACATATTTTAAGTTACAGCCTCGTTCTAAAATGTCTCCGTATGTTTTCAAACGGTTGTTCTTGAGTAACAGCCTCTTTCTCGCCACCCTCCAATACATTCTATTGTCCTGTATGAGTTCAGTCACTGACATTTGTATCTCAGTGATAGTGATCGTTTTGCAATACGTTTTGATGGAGTGCCTCAGTGGTGTGATGAGACCTCCACCTCTTATAATTGATGCAACTGTACTCATTGTGATATCCAAACATTTATTATTTTGTACCCTTTTCTCAACCATGCCTTTATATAACGTCATCTCTAACTGCTGTAGAATGCTATTTTGATACCCCTTTTCCTCCAGATTCACAGCCTTACCGTTAATCCTTACATGGTGAAGTTTTCATCTAGCACATTTGAGAGCATCTTTAATGGTTCACAAAAGTCAATGGGAAGGTATCTAGACGGATCAGCCATGACATTATTACCACGGACAGGTGTAGTGAATAACTGGACTGGACCACGGAGCAGTGGAAGATGGCCTGGTTTGATGAATCCCATTTTCTTTTACATTATGTGGTTGGCCTGGTGGTGTGTGTGTGTCATGTACCTGGTGAACACATGGTACCAGGATGCACTATGGGAAGGAGGCAACCTGGCGGAGGCAGTGTGATGCTTTGGACAATGTTCTGCTGGGAAGCCTTGGGTCCTGCTATTAATTTGGATGTTACTCTGACACGTTCCACCTCCCTAAGCATTGTTGACCATGTGCACCCTTTCATGGCAACAGTATTCCTTGATGGCATTGGCCTCTTTCAGCAGGATAATGAGCCAAGAAGCAAAAATGGTTCAGGAATGGTTTGAGGAACACAACAATTTAAAGTTGTTGATTTGGTCTCCAAATTCCCCAGATCTCAATCCAGTCAAGTATCTATGGGATGTGTTGGACAAACAGGTCCGATCCATGAAGGCCCCTCCTGGCAACTTACAAGACTTAGAGGATCTGCTGCAAACATCTTGGTGCCAGATACCACAGCACACCACCAGAGGTCCAGTGGAGTCCATGCGTCGATGGGTTATTTTGTCTGCAAAAGGGGGACCTACACAATATTAGGCAGGTGGTCATAATGTTATTGCTTAATGGTTTATGTCCTTTTTTGGGTAATTTAATCCGTCTTTGTTAACTGGAAGCTCCCTCAGTTGAACATTTTTAAACAAATATGTACAAGTATACTTCCCAACATAAAACCGTTGCCACAATATAACAATGTATTTTGTGTGTCAGTTTAAAATAAAATATCAAGCAGAATGAAACTTTTATGCACAATTTGTAATGAAATTAATTAAATGAAACAATTGATCAGCGGTCTCCATGATCAACAAACTGAGTCACACAGGACTACAATTTTTAGTAAACCTGTATCAGCGGACTAATTTAACAGGGTTTGATAAAGAATGTATACACTTGAATGTCAATTCTTCTTTCAATTTGACCAAATTCAAATGATCCAGAAATGACTAACTCATCCATAGAATGTCTTGACTTGTTCAAGGGGTCGTTGTTGTTGCTACCAACAGGTGGCAGCACAGTGTCAGTCTTCGAGTGTTGGTCTTACGTATATGGTTTAGGGTCTGGACCACAAGCCAGTTTAATCAACACAATGGGTGATTTTTGTGTGTGATGGGGGTATTATTGGTTAATTCACACTCCAGGCAACCCCTGAAAGTTCAAAACCTGATATAAATCATAATGGGCCGATATATATTCTCAAATAACTGCCCTTTCTCTGGGCTGCACATTGATTTTGACAAACATGTGAAGGGCCGCGAATATACGTGCATCCACATTTTTGTGATAGTGCACTTAGATAGAAATATAATGGGCTTGTTGATTAAATCAACGGAATATTTATTGACCACAACTTAGTGTACTTAACATTTGCATTAGGGAAACCTCAGCTTGGTATCGGTCACAGACGTATGCGCCAGTTTTACACAACTTTCACCTGCAACATAACTTGGTATATTCATAAAGCATTATGACCTTGCATCAGTAGATAAAAAATTATAGCACTAGTGGCTGATAACCGGTAACTGGAGACTATGGGTTTTCCTAGAATTGAGTTAATTAAAAAAAGTTGGCAGGATGCAGTAAGTGTCCAGGAAATCATCTGAGAGAGCATCATGTCTTAGCTATGCATAGTAGGCGCTACAGATTGGTATACAAATTTGTCATTTTTCCAAAGCCCCCCAAAAAATCCATCCTTTAAAAACCAGCCACTATGGCAGCAAAGGTTGTGTGTTCAATTGTAGTACTAGGCAACATTGAGTACTGTATATGTTTAAGCATTTATCAACCCGTAGCTCTTATTTTACATAGTTACATTCAGGCAATACCTCAACTCTTTGAAACCGAAGCAAAGCTCCAGTTAAACTGTCCTTTGACCTACTGTGAACTATTGTAATAAGAATGATTTCCTTTATGTTTAGGGTTTTGGATAGGATTAAGTGTAGGTATTAATGTTGAGTAGTTAATATTTACCCTATAGGTGACATTCCTCCAATAGAACTATAAAAAGGAGGTCTCAAATTAATTGAAACAATCTCAACTGAAATATGAAAACATCAGAAGTACCAAACTTAATATGTAATTGACAAAATAGGTTGTTATACTGTCTGAAGAACTCCATTAGTGATAAGTATGACTGGATTTGTCCAGTAATCAATCAGTCTGCTGTTCCTGAGGTGACTACATGGGAAGTAGACAAGTTTTAGGTTTGTTGCAAAACCTCATGGGAATGTTGCCAAACCCCAATTCACTGTATGACAGCCGAATGTTATTGCAATGCATTCTTGGGTTATTGCAATAAGTTACTAGACAGCCATAAATGCAAGATATCAACAGTATACAATATATACTATGTTTAATAAATATAGCCCAATTATTACCTCGAAGGATAGGCTATGTAGAGAAAGATCTAAACGAATGCTGATGACCAGGCAGGACAAAGCCAGACAAGCATTCCATCATTGGTTGAGGGTAACAATCTACAGTATTGTCAGCGTAGCCTGAGTAGGAAAATAATTTCCAGATCTGCGAGAGCTGTCTGCCTACGCTCATGGACTGCCTTCTTCAAGCAAAATCATACATTTCCAATGTGATTCAAGACCAGAAATTGAGATGGCCATTGCAAAAATGACGATTGTGCGGTCGATTGACCATTTCTTTGTAGATTTCAATGTGAGAATCTGAAATAAAACGGGGTACCTTTCAGACCTCGCTTGCTGTCCAGTCCACACTTTGATGTTTTACTGTGGGTTTTTAGCAAAAACCATTCCACACTCCTTATGACCCATGATGTTTGAAACAAATCTGACTGCCCTAGATATCTGTTGGACATGATACACACCAACCCAAGGTTCCCCTGGGGTGAAGTGCCCCTTTAATGATGGCATCTTATTGTAGCTCATAACCTGTAGTGTGTAAGATGCCGACCATGGAGGGTCTGTACTTTTTTCAACATTGTACAATATGAGTTACTCCTGGACATAACTTCATGGCTTTGTTTTCAGCTCTCTAGCTGAGGTAACGCTGAATCTAGCCAGCTAACTGGTTAGCCTGACATCCTGGATTCTATACTGGTCAGGTCGATCAAAATGTACAACTTCTGGTGTTTTCCTGTTTCAGGGTCATTTTGAGAATTCGTCTTGATTATAAAATATTGTACTTGTTAAATACAAGTACAACATGTACGGTTAGATCCGGAAATAACTGGACACTGACACAAGTTTTGTTATTTTGATGGTTATAAATATAATATATTCAAGTTAGAGTTAAATTGCTTAAAGTGCAGTCTCTAATTTGAGGATATTCACATTCAAATTGGAAGAAGGGTTTAGGAATTAAAGCTCTTAAATATCTGATCCCCCCTTTTACAAAGGACCGAAAGTTATTGGACGATTGACTCAAAAGCTGTTTCATGGGCAGGTGTGGGCTATTCCTTCGTTATTCATCTTTTAAGCAAGTGAAAGATCTGGAGCTGATTCCAGGTGTGGCTTTTGCAATTTGGAAGCTGTTGCTGTGAAGCCAAAACATGTAGTCAAAGCAGCTCTCAGTGCAAGTGAAACAAGCCATTCTGAGAAAGAAAAGAACACCCCGGTAAACTCTCTAACACAAAAAAGCCTGGTCATGCACGGGAGACAACAGGGGTAGATGATCAACAATAGCAGGATCCCCCCTTCACAACATCCAGCCAAGTGAAGAACACTCTCCAGGAGGTATATCATTATCCAAGTCTACCATGAAGAGAAGAATTCAAGAGTGCAAATGCAGAGGGTTCACCACAAGGTGCAAACCATTGATAAGTCTCAAGAATAGAAAAGCCAGATTAGACTTTGCCAAAAATTAAAGCCAGTCAAGTTCTGGAACAGCATTCTTTGCACAGATTAAACTAAGTTCAACCTGTACCAGAATGATGGGAAGAAAAAAGAAGGCTTGGAAAGGTTTCGAAGCATACCACATCAAATGTAAAATTCAGTGGAGTCAGTGTGATGGTATGGGCATGCATGGCTTCCAATGACATTGGTTCACTAGTGTTTATTGATGATCTGCTCAGATTCAGCCAATTTCAGTGAAGTCAATTGGACGGCACTTCACATTACAGATCATACTGCGAAAGTCACCCAGGAGCTTTTTAACGCAAAGAAGTGGAATATTCTGCAATGGCCGAGTCAATCACCTGATCTCAACCTGATCGAACATACATTCCACTTGAACACAAAACCTAAGGCAGAAAGACCCACACACAAACAACAAATAAAGACACCTGCAGTAAATGCCTAGCAAAGCATCAAAAAGGAGGAAACCCAGTGTTTGACCATGTCCATATGTTCAAGACTTCAAACAATTATTGCCCGAAAAGGTTTTTTGATAAAGTATTAAAAATGAAAACTGTATTTATGATTCTGTTAATTTGTCCAATTACATTTGTGCCCCTGAAATTAGGGGACTCTGGATGGTAATGATTGCAATTCCTATAGGTTACATACAATATTTTTGTCCAACCCCTTTAATTAAAGCTGAAAGTCTGCCCTTTATTGCCTCTCAGTTGTTTCATTTCAAATGCATTGTGGTGGCGTACAGTGCAAAAGGTATGAAAATTGTGAAGTTGTCCAAATATTTCCGGACATAACTGTATAGAAAGGATTCTAACGATAACAGTAAGCAGAATGTATGAATGGGCAAAAGTCAGTGTGCCACAATCGTACATGGAAACATGTTGTAGGATTTCAAGTGCCTTTTAAGATAAACTGTGATGACTGTGCCATCATGAATATGAGAGAATAAAAGCTATTGGATGGCCACAGAGATGGATCGAGAAAGCCTTAATTGTGCGTGAACACAGAGATGGATACAGAACGCCGCAACTGGGCATTCCCACAGAGATGGAAAGATTTAGCCCGAACAGTGTATGACCACAAGATAGATAGCCCTATACTGTGGCATTCACTATTTTGAAGTTGTAAATGCTTAAAATTGCTCCGTGCTGCTGATTTGGGCTGTCAGTACTCAATTTGTGGTGCTAATCATTGACATGTGTCAGGGTTGGCAAGTCTGGTATTGAAGTCAGGATGTTTGCTTATTGTGGGAAGAGTTGCATCCTACTATCCTATTGCAAGGGGTTGGCAATAGCATGCTATAGCAATGCTCACAAAAACCCATAACATCCATAGATTACTAATGTCAGCTGCAGTTTGTCCATTTAAAAAAAAATCATAATAATGCATTACAGTTTCTCTAGACCCAGAGGCTTCTTTCAGGGTGAGGACTATCTAATATCCAATAAAATAAAAGTTCTATTAATTCATTTCATATTTATACTTTTTGAACCCTACAGCTCTTTTGTACTCCCCACACCAATAGCTGAGCACAAAAACAAAACAAGTCAGCCAAAAAACTGACTGGAATTCATACAATTTATCCTGAATACCAGATGATGAGTTTATGCGGTTTATCTGTGGTTAAACAGAATGTGGTCAACACTCTGCCACAACAACCGTCCCAGCTTGCGCTGTTGAATATCTCATCTTGTGGCATTTCTGTTAAGTACCGGACATGTTGTTTGTGAGACCGTGTTATAGGGTTTAGGTATCTGTGTGAGCACTTTCAGGTGGGGTGACTGAATGTATCTAGAAAATGATTACCTGTCGGTGTCACCCCCAATTCCTGGCTGTTTGATTACGATGCTGCAATCCATGACATGACAGAAAAATCTAGTTAATATGATAGTAAAATGTTCTAAAGGCATATGGCATATAATATACAGCAATACAAAAAACAAAGGCGGGTTGGGAGAAAATACCAACAACTGCAAGGTAATGAGATACAGGGGCATGTAACTTGAACAAATCCATCCAGATGATTTAAAGCAGAGTTCTTTAAGGTGATTTAAAACACATATTTAAGGGAGTTTGTGCATAAACCCAAATACCTCCTATTCCCGCCCTATTGGCTGGCACCCTCAGATATCCATGTTACAGTTGGCCAAAATATTCACCTCAAAGTCATTCTAACAAATACACTGAGGCAAGTGACAACAGAAAGAACAATTATGTGCCTAAACCCATACGTATACTCATTGGCCCAGTCGGGGGGGTTAATGAGATATAAAAACCAGGTTCATCTCAGTGCAGCGCTAATGCCTTCAAGACACAGACCTGTCCTATTCACCTCTGTCAGGCTGAGCACTGAGAGTCACTGACCTACAGAGTGGGTAAAATCCTCTATAGTCTAAGCCAAGGAGTGGGGAATGAGACCAAATCCAATGCTTGCTGTGCCGAATATCTAGATGCTACTTTCAAAGTCAAAAATATATTTCTCTGCAAGATTGTGCACAAGCCTCAAAGCTTATGTATGAAGGTCAAGAGTGAAAAAAACACTCAGGAGTCCTCATACTACTTAGAGTTTTGTAAACGTCATCTGTGATTGGCCAGCAAAGAATGGCTCTCTAGCATCTGTGAAATGGATTGGCTGTTCAGTGTTGTGCTGGGCCAAGACCTTCCAAAAATGGAGTAACTTCAACGTCACTTTACGTTGCCTTGCCTTGACGGAAAAGAATGAATGAAATGTCATTTCATGTAGTCAGGAATTCAGGAATCCAATGGGTTTCTAGCAGGTACAGTTAAAATAAAGAACTAATGCAAGCCCTTAAAAACCACCCAAAATGCTTATTTTGTATTTTTCACACTTTATTAGATGTTTTTATGATTTTGTAAAATATTTTATAATTATATATATTTTTTAAATAAATGTCAATGTTAACTTCTGTTAACTCCTTTTAACGATTTAACTGATTAACGTTTGTCACCGTTAACTTATTGGTGAATGGATTAACGATTAACAAGGTTAACTTTCTGGTAATGACACCCTCCAACCATGCCAAAAGTTGAAGAGTCCTTACATGAACATCGAAGAAGATAATCCGACATAAAGTGAATGGGCAATGGAGTTAATGGAGATTTGATTTACCTACAATGAAGTTGCACCACCTCTGGATATATCACTCATAATGATAACTCTTATAAAACCTAGAATTAAATACTGTATCTGATTGTAAATATCAGACACAATTATATCAGAATAATATTCAAAAACATTGTTTTCGCAATAAATAACACTGAAATCGAAACAACAACAATATTTTTAGTGTTAAAATGTATGATGCACTTGTGTTCTCTGGCCTGTGAAGCTAAACGTCTGTTTACTCAAAGTGTTGCAAGCCTGTGGTAAATGGAGGAGCTGGGGCTTGAGTGTTCAAGTGATAACCCTTCCTTGGATGGCATCCATACCCATGTATCAGCAAAGCGGAAAGAGAAGATGCATTCCTTCTCTTTGTCTATGACACATTTCCAAAGAAATGTCAAAAAGGATAAACAGCTAAGTTGCACCGTCATTTATACAGGCATAGGGGAGCTGGTAAGAAATTAAGGTTTTGGGAAGGTTTGTGTGCTCTTTGGTAGGACAGGGGGGGGGACAGTGTGATCTGAGCAGTAGGCTATGTTTTCATGAATGTCGAGGTAGAAATATGCTATGTAGTACAAAGATGTCTTACCAACAAACTCACTAGAAATTATGTCAGCTCAATTCTCTATTTGTTAACATTAGAGAACGTTGTGCTACTGAATTTGTTTTAATCACCACACTTCAAACATTTTCTGCAGTCGTATAGCTTGTTACAGCCTTTATGTGATAACATGCAATGTGATTAAGGCATATGCAAATCATTAGACAGCATCCATTTGACAATAATGTTAAGTTACAGTATACTGTTGCTAGCTAGGAGTGAGTCACATTGCTTGATAGTGTGGACCTGCCTATTTTCCCTCTTAGCACCTGGAAAGTTCCCAGTTCAAAGGCTACATGCCAAAATGGCTTGCAGCATGAGGTCATCAATACGACCTCATGTTGCTTTCTATATACTAGGATCTGTGTTGTTTTTTTACAGGGTGTATTCACTCTTTCAGTTTAAATTACTCACAATTTTTGAGAAAAATTTACAAAAAACATCTGGAAACACTGATAAACCATCAAAGACAGGGATGATTATGAATCAGTATTGTTGTGACTTTTTCTTTTAGTAGACAGATATTTTGAAAACAAATCACATTATTGCTGACTAATACAATACCAAGTTTTAGGCTTGGTTAAGCTTGGTTGTATTTGAGGACATGTAATATATAATAAGTGGCCTTCAACAAATATATTTCACTGAAAGTAGTACAAAGACAACATATCAAATATGGAAATTGAGAAATGTTATTGTTCATGGAAAAATACAGGCCATTTTAAACTTGTTGCCACAACACATTTAGAAAATGTTATGACAGAGGAATGGCATGTTTACCATTGTTTTGCACCACCTCTTATTTTAACAATACTCTGTAAGTGTTTCGTTACTGAGGATATCAACTGCTGTAATTTTGAAAGTGCAATGATTTCCCATTCATGCTTGATATAGGATTGCAACAGTTCAGGGTTCTCTTTGTCATATTTTTCGAGTGCAGACAGGCCAGTTTAGCACCCAGACTTTTTTACTATGGAGCCATGCTGTTGTAATACATGTAGAATGTGGTTTGGCATTGTCTTGAAATAAGCAAGGCCATCCTTGAAAAATACATTGTCTGGATGGCAGCATATGTTGCTCCAAAACCTGTATGGATTGTTCAGCATTAATGGTTCCTTCCCAGAAGTCACCCATGCCATGTGCACTAATGCGCCCCCATACCATCAAGAATGCTGGCTTTTGAACTGTGCGCTGATAAAATGCAAATTAATTATAAAAAATCATACAATGTGATTTTCTGGATTTTTGTTTTACATTCCGTCTCTCACAGTTGAAGTGTACCTATGGTAAAAATTACAGAATTCGACATGCTTTGTAAGTAGGAAAACCTGCAAAATCAGCAGTGTATCAAACACTTGTTCTCCCCACTGTATATTTTTCAAGAAAATATTTCGATATGTTGTCTTTGTACAATTTTCTATTGATAACAGAGTATAAATGATTTATACATCACTGCATTCTGTTTTTCTTCAAATCTTTTACTTTTTATTTAATTTAATGTTTTTAGAAATGTTTTA
>JACXGJ010003575.1:0-29073 GCA_016801105.1 Esox niger
GCGCTCCACCCAGACCTTCTCACTCAACACTGATGGTTCCATCGTCATCTCCTCCACAACCTTGGAATCATCATTATTAGTTGGAGAATTAAAATTATTATTATGAGTTGGAGCTAATAATTATTTAAAAAGAAGGTTGGATTATGCCAGAATGGTTGTATTTTTAACATACATACTTAACTACTAAACCATTTGTTATTCTTGACAGCAGCGGCTCCATTTTATGGAAATTTGGGGAACTTGGTTTACTGGTGGACTGCCAAGATGTTATAATTAGTTCTGAGAGAACCGAATGATACAGTTAGTTCTGAGAGAGAACCGGATGATAAAGTTAGTTCTAAGAGAACCGGATGATACAGTTCTGAGAGAACCAGATGATGCAGTTAGTTCTGAGAGAACTGGATGTTACAGTTATTTCTGAGAGAACCAGATGATACAGTTAGTTTTAAGAGAGAACCGGGTGATACAGTTAGTTCTGAGAGAACCGGATGCTACAGTTAGTTCTAAGAGAGAACCGGATGATACAGTTAGTTCTGAGAGAACCGGATGATACAGTTAGTTCTGAGAGAACCGGATGATACAGTTAGTTCTAAGAGAGAACCGGATGATACAGTTAGTTCTGAGAGAACCGGATGATACAGTTAGTTCTAAGAGAGAACCGGATGATACAGTTAGTTCTAAGAGAGAACCGGATGATACAGTTAGTTCTGAGAGAACCGGCTGCTACAGTTAGTTCTAAGAGAGAACCGGATGATACAGTTAGTTCTGAGAGTAAACCAGATAACTGTGTGAATTGTGAGTTGATTGGATTGTTTTGTGTCAAATCAGGGTAGATGCTCCATAGTAATGGTGGAAGTGTACGTTCTCCCCCTACAGATTGTGTTCAGCTGGCTTGTGTGTGTGTGTGTTTGTGTGTTTGTGTGTGTTTTTACGTTGTTTGTACAATGGGTTTAATAAGAGCGGATGCAGTTGTACAGATTTCAACTTTTTTTTTTTTTTTTCAAACAAATGTACCTACTAAGACTGGTAAATTACTTCACCAAGCTATCTTAAGATGAATGCACTGACATTACTTTGACATTAATGCGCTCTGGATGAGAGCAAGTAGGAATAAAATGTAAATGCAGTGTCTAGCTACTCCAAGCTAGAGTCAAGAAGTGTGTGTGTTTGACACATGCGCACACATACACACACACGTCGCAGACACTCGAAACATACTGTAAGCAACCCAGGAGTGATCCAGGATTATCCCACATACATGATCAACCTGTTAGCTCACATTTCAGCCGTGTCCATTACACTGTGAAGTATGTACACATTTGCATGAATTATGGCACCTTCTCAAACAATCCTATTGATTTCTGTCTCCAATGAAATGTGCTGCCAAGCCACGTCGGGATGATGTTCATGCATCAGGCCAGCGAGGGCCTGCGTCCCAAACGCCTTTATATCCTCCGCGTAGTGCTCTCCTGTCGGCAGTGGGCCTCACACCGGGCCCTGGGAATGGGCCGGTGTTGTGCGGCCGGCTGAGGCTGATTGAATGTATTGTGGATCGATGGCGCTGGCGATGGAAGGTTCCTCCGGGGTCTGGTGGCTCTGACTGCTCCCTGGCTGTCTGCAGCTCTCTGTTACAACCAGACACACTCCATCTGGGTGTGTGTGTGCATATGGGGGTGTGTGTGTGTGTGTGTGTGTGTGCTGGTGTCTCACACAGTGAGATTAGTAATCTGGCTACATGTTAAGAAGAGCAAGAGATCCGCCCTTAATGAACCCTTCCAGTAAAACAGGAAAGAGGGAGGGATGGAGGAATGGGGGTGAGAGAAGGGTGGAGAGGATGAAGGGCAGAAGGAATGAGAAGGTTAGACCAAGGGGAAAATGGGGGAGGGCATGGCAGTGAGAGAGAGACATAGAAGGGGGTTCAGAGATATCATCAGTGTGAGATGGCTGGATATAATTAAGATGGTTCAGTCTTAATTAATCTCATTCAATCAGCTCTGCATAACGATCATGATGCCCTCCCTTTTGTCTGTCTATATTTACCGTGTTGTAACTGGCTGAAGCCCGCCATCGTCGCCTCGGTCCAATCAGATGCTGCCACTGTATATTCTACGTACAGTATCCTCCATAGATTTGGCTGGACAACGCTATACCAATAGTTAGCCCTGCCACCACCTGGCCGCCTATCACTGATGTCCCCCCTGGCAGTACCCACCCTCTTGTGCCCGCCCTCTGGTAGGCATCGGCCTGGGACTGGCACTGCTGCCCTACCATACCCATCTGGCTGGCACGCATCTCCGGGTCTGGCAGCTGAGCCCCCACAAAAATAATCCACTGACCCACCTCACGGACAAAAGGAAACACCGCCTGGCAACACACATAGACAAGCAGGCAAACAGGCAGACCAGCAGTCAGACAGCCAGGCAGCGCAGAGAGGCTGAGTGGGGAGGGCCACTATTCCTAATCTGTTAACCTGCCAAGGATGCTTCCACCTATACTCATGGAGGTGGACTGTCCTCTCCCTCCCACACACACGCAGTCCTCCCTTCATGGATAATGTCTTCATTCCCTCCCATCGGTGCACTTTAGAGGGGCCAAAGGATGCCAAGAAAGTGTCTCTTTAGGAGAGGATCAACGAGGAAGCCAAATGCTTCTGGACAAACACATGTCCCCCTGCACCAATGCTGTAGTGGGAAGTGCAGCTATTCCCTGCAGTGGCTTGGTGCTGCAGATGTAGTCGAGTTGTTTGTTAGAATCTAGTCTTTCCATGCCTGCTGACAGTTCACACACACACACACACACACACACACACACACACACAGTCTGTATTCATAATAATACTGTTGACAATAATCACTCGGCGGTTCTGATTACATTCCTCTATTTAAGAAGACCCAAGCCTACTGTCAAGCCAAGCGAGATGATGTGCATTTTGTCATCAACTGCTACACCTTGGTGGCGTGGGACGTTGAGGTATGAAATGAACATTGACCAGCAGCCTCTACGGGAGAATGAGGTGCTAGTGATGGCTACTGGTTCTTCCCTGAGAGAGCCACAACTGGTAACTATTTATTTTTCATGGGCAACCAGATGTTCACGGTCAAGGGGGTCCGGAGGCTGCTGGTTTTCTGTTCCACCTAGTCATTATTTGCCACCTGGTGTTCCCTGGATGGGTGGTTGGTTGCTATCCTTTAGCCATGAGCCACATCACACACACACACACACACGCACACGCACACGCACACGCACACACACACAAACAACCTCTCAAACACACATACTCTTGTTGTGTTTGCTGGATCATCTCTGGGCAACAGAAAGCAGCCATAAGGTGTTTTGTTTGTCACGGCCAACTGGAAGCAGAGTGGAGGGTCCATCTGGGTGCTCTGACTCACTCTCAGCTTGCTCTCCTCTGGAAATGGCTTGCTCATGCACGTGTGTGTGTGTGTGTGTGTGTGTGTGTGTGCAGGGAGGGGATGTTTTTTATCTGCTAGTATGTCTCTGGCCACTGTGAGGCGCTCTCCTTATTGTAGTCTGCGTATCACCTCCCCCAGGCTCTGTCATATCGGCGTCAACATCCTCTCAATGGTTGGTGTACAGTACAGCATGACACCTACCTCCCCGTGTGGAACCACCGTTCTGTCAGTGTCAGGGCTTTCACTGTGGCCTGTGTCTCGGTGGGTCTGAGCAGTACATCAGAAAAGCTCGTGGAGAACAAGGCTCCATTTCTGACTCATTAGGCTCCTCACAGAGATCTGAGAGAGAGGTGGGACCCTGGGGTTAGCTCTGGAGTCCGGGACGTGGTGAGAGACAGGGGGAGAGTAAGGGAAGGAGGGAGGGATATGGGAACGAGAGTGCTGGCGCTTAGCATGTGACCTGGCTTGGGGGCACATCACCTCTCCCGATCTGCAGCCACACGCACCAGGGAAACAAAGGACGATGAGAAAGAGAGGGATAGAACAGTCACAGGGAGACAGACAGGCTGGGCGGGGAGACAGACGAAAGGGTGCATGGGAAGTCGTATCTAACAAGGGGAATGTGGGAAACCTGGCGGTCAGGAGAAACGTGCCAGGAATCAAAAGACCCCTCTAGCACCCATGACGAAAACCCCAACACCTCTCCATTTTGGACAGATTAGGTTGAATGCGGAACTTGGAGCTAATGACGACAGAATACCATCATGTGATGATGTAGGTGGGGGACAGGATAGTTCTGGACTACAACCTAGATGAATGGTACCCAGCGTCTACATACTGAAGCCTCAGAGCCAGAGATTGTGTGGCGAGCAGCGCTGTGTCTTAACACAGCCAATTAAAACACAGCTCAGGCCTCACGGCAACCAACCCTCAAAGGACTTAATTATTACACCGTCAGCTGGCGAGGGGAGGGGGGTAGTAAAAAAGAGAATAGGGTGGTTTTGTTTTCCCTCGGCTGGAAGGTGAGGAGAGGAGTGAAGATGGGGAGGTGAGGAGAGGAGTGAAGATGGGGAGGTGAGGAACGGGGTCAGAGAGGCAGAGGAGGGAAGGGAGGACAGAGGGAGGTGGAGGGGTTCTCCTCACCCAATCATGGATAATGCACAATCCCGTCGCCAAATAAAATAACTCCCTTTGCCAAAAGTGCCGCCCCAGAATTATAGCATGGCTTGATATTTGAATAAAGCCTTGGTCAATGCAAAACTGTCATTTCACCGTGGCTTGATCTTTTAATTCTGCCATTGCTTGGCATGTTTTGGCTTTCAGTCACCCTCTGCAAAACTGGCTGGGGTGGGTGGTTCCAACAGAAACAGAATGTTTGGGTGTTGATTCCAAATGGGTCCGTTCAGAGATTGGGCTTGGTAGGGGGCACACATCCCACAGAATCTAGGTTGGCATCTCATCCATAATATGAGTGTAGATTACCAGAACGTCTTCAGTCCTAGATTGCCCGTTCAAGTTTATATAGTTTTAGTACAAGTAAAATACGCACCCGCACGCGCACACACACGCACGCACGCACGCACGCGCACCCACACGCACCCACACACGCGCACGCACACCCACACGCGCCGGGCCGTGAGGAAAAGATTAAAGATTGCCTTCTGTTCTGTGGGGCAAATTAAACCGGTCATTATCATTTGTGTTCATATTCTGTTGAATCATCGTTGCATTTCATGTCATTAGGTCCTGGAGCATGGCAATATCTCTCACACACACACACACACACAGGCACACGCACGCGCACACACACACACACACACACACACATGAAAATGCACAAAGACACACACACCATGTTGGACATTCTTCATTGGCTTTGCTAAATAGCAGCTCCTGTTCAATTAATGTTAACAAGCAGGATAATATCCGGGACATAATAAAACCTAGCTGGTGTTGAATCTCCTAGGTAACCACACACAATACAATGACATGACCGGCCAGTGAGACGGATGCTTTACCCGATGTTGAGGGTACAGTGATTTGACCTGCCAGTGAGACAGATGCTTAACCCAATGTTGAGGGTACAGTGATTTGACCTGCCAGTGAGACGGATGCTTTACCCAATGTTGAGGGTACAGTGATATGACCTGCCAGTGGGAGAGATGCTTAACCCAATGTTGAGGGTACAGGGATTTGACCTGTCAGTGAGACAGATGCTTAACCCAATGTTGAGGGTAAAGTGATATGACCTGCCAGTGAGACAGATGCTTAACCCAATGTTGAGGGTACAGTGATTTGACCTGCCAGTGAGACAGATGCTTAACCCAATGTTGAGGGTACAGTGATATGACCTGCCAGTGAGACAGATGCTTAACCCAATGTTGAGGGTACAGTGATTTGACCTGTCAGTGAGACAGATGCTTAACCCAATGTTGAGGGTAAAGTGATATGACCTGCCAGTGAGACAGATGCTTAACCCAATGTTGAGGGTACAGTGATTTGACCTGCCAGTGAGACGGATGCTTAACCCAATGTTGAGGGTACAGTGATATGACCTGCCAGTGGGAGAGATATTTCCTGGAAGTATTTCAGTTTAGAGGTCCTAATGTTGGACCATTATGGATTACATTATTACATTATTACATTATAAATTTTTCTGACCGTACTCTAAAGCCAGCGTCTTAGAAATAGATCAAGCCTATTCCAAGACTAAAATATTATTTAAACTGGGTGTTTCCCCTTTGAAATATTTGTTGTAGTCCAGGACCGAGCCCACTCTTTGTCCTGGAAACAGCTCGTTATCGAGCGATATTCAGACCAGCACTATTTTCTAGCAGTTAGCTGTAGCACAGACTTACTACAGTGTTGATATACTGTAAATATCAAAACAACTTGAGGAAATTGATTGAGTAGGTGGAAGCTAAAACAAGGTCATTCATGGAAATCACCTTAACATGCATCCCATGTACATAAACCAACCGCTACACGCACACAAGCACACACGCCATCTGAACCTATATGTGCATATGTGGGTGTGTATGCAAATGCCGAGGAGGGGCTGAGGTGAGGATACTCCTCTGATTGGCTGTATCTCTGGTCCTGGGAGAAGGCTGAAGAGAGGCAACACCTCTGATTGGTTGTTTCCCTGGTCTTGGGTTTAGCTGGTAACGAATCCTGATGACAAGCCGGCTGTTTGAGAAGAGGGTGATGGAGATGCATACGGCCAAGTGTAGCTGTTCTGACGTGCATGTGTGTGTGTGTGTGTGTGCGTGTGTGTTTTTATAGGAGAGTATGTGCTTGCATATAAGAGTGTGTGTTTGATTGTGAGAGTGTGTGTGTGTATGTGTGTGTGTGTGTGTGTCTTGTGCTAGCTAACCAGTCCATGTGACAGATGGGGGGCTGTGATTAAAACTGGTTTACAACGGAGCATTTGATTACAGGACGGCTGAAATAAAATAATTTGAGCTTCAATAACAAATGTTGCCATCTGAGGTTGCACGGCGTTATTGTGTAATTTGCGCGTGTGAGTGTGGACAATGTTCAGTGTTTAATGATGCAGTTAGCTTCTAATACTCGTGTTACGGTTTACCTCGGGGAATCTACAGTGCTGCGATTCAATCAGCCCTTTTCCTAAGACTTCTTTGCTTTTAAATCAGTCACAGACTCATTGGACTCAGGGAAGTACACAAAGAGTCTATTCATAGTTTCCTCCATCTGTCACCAATAATTGAATGTGTGTTTGTGCGTGTCACTGTGTGTGGGTTACAGTGGTCATGCCACAGTGCCATGATGTCCTAATGGGATACAGTGGGTCCTACAGTGCAACAGTGGAACTATCACACCATTGATGAAGGATTCCATTTGCATCTCTCTGAAGTGGGCAGCTTAATCCTAGGCCAGTGACCTATTCCTAGCGATTTAGTCTTTGGCCAGCATCTTAGTCCCACTTTTCCAACTTACTTGCTGGTGTAGGATTAATTTGCAAGTTTAGCACTAAGTCAGTGGTCTAGGGCTAAATCGCTGGTTTTGGTCTAAGTTGCTGAATTCAAGGATTTCAAGTGCAATCCTTAATTTAGGAGTTTTTAGTAACACTGCAATTCTATTGTGAATTTGCTGGATCTGTTCTATTGTGAATTGTATTAACGTAATAACATAGTTATTATTCCATGGACAATTAAAGGTTTCAACATAACAAATGGTTAAAACATGTAATAAATGGTTAAAACATAACAAATGGTTAAAAGATGTAATAAATGGTTAAAACATAACAAATGATTAAAACATGTAAAGAATTGTTAAATCGTAACAAATGGTTAAAACATGTCATCTGGTGTGCAACTTCTCTCTCAACACTATCAGCTGTGAAAGACCAATGACTCCCCCGCAACTGTAATGTAAATCTGAAATTATATATGAAAGTTAAACAATAAAAAGTACATGGATTATTTTTTTTTTTCAGGTCTTGTCGCTTGTCGTGATGTGTCTTAATCAATCATTGTTTTAATAAATCATTGGAAGCTCTCAACAAAACGCGGTTGACAGCAACGGCATTGAGTCCCACCGCAACATGTGGACAGTAGGACAGTTCCATCATTGAATACAGTGGCACAGCGGGGTCGCAGTGGGGTCGTAGCGGGGTCGCAGTGGGGTCGTAGTGGGGTCGTAGCGGGGTCGCAGTGGGGTCGCAGTGGGGTCGCAGCGGGGTCGTAGCGGGGTCGCAGCGGAGTTTTGAAAAACGTTGTAGAAAGAAGAGTGAAGAGGGTAAATATCCCCCTGGTCTGGAGCCAGGCTTTCATTTTCCCGAAGAAACTATGCAGATTTGGATTTGGGGAAACGGAAGGCTGATCGCAGGTCTGCACCACCGCAGAATCTGTCCTCAGAACCACTCGGAGATGGGCCCGTGTGGACAGACTGACAGCGGTGGGCCTACGGTGGTGCCGGGCCACCTGGGGACATTGTGCGTGGCTTTGAGGGCGAGAGCGTGCCGGCGGAGTGAAAGGCCCCGGGGTCAAGGCTCTGCAGTACATCGCGGTGGAAGACGAGAACGGAGCGCTCCTCTCTCACAGCCACACGGGCCCAGGAAAGGCCAGGGGGAGGCTTTCCTCAGCCCAGCCTGGAACACTGCATGTAGGTCAGCCTGACCCGCCAGCATCCCTCCTGCTCACTGTCTCTCTTCTCTCTCTCATGACGATCTTCATCCTTTCCTTTCCATATCGTCCGCCATGCTCGTCTCACCTCTTCATCCCTCCATTTCTCACACGCGCTGGATTCATTGCATGAAGGACACTCCCTTTCCTTTGACCTCCGGGCCAAGGGTCACCTGGACGTCTCTCTCCAGGTGTTGGTCCATGGTCGGGTATCCGCGACGGCGTTCCCAAACAGCACCCTACTTCATAGGGCATTCACACTAGGGCCCTGGTCAACATAGTCTCATTGGAATGATTTTGGGAATGTAACCGTGCTCATAAATCGCTGCGTCTGACAGGACTTTGGCTGTTCCCAAATGTGGTCTCGGGCTGCAGTCCAACTGGCCGGGACATCCCTTGATGTTGGCGTTAGTTCCTTCTGAGGACAGTGATAGTATGAACACGAGATTGGAGGCGCCCGTTACAATGTTAACCGGTGGTAACCCAAATGGCACCCTGTTCAGCCCGTGGGCTCAGGTCAAAGGTAGAAGAACCACAAGAGGAATAGGGTGCCATTCGGGGTGCCTGGAATATTGCTCTGATTTGCGGGTCACACCCATGACACAAGGTTCATTGTCAGACATGGACAACTAGACTCAGAGATCCATCCGGTCATAGATCCAAACAGGCAGGAACTTCTGAAACCCTGTCTCCCTGGGAAACAGTTTCTGGGTTGACAAGCAACAGCATGTGGTGGGGCAGAGCCAAGTTGCCCAAAGCGGTGGAGGTCACAGTGGTGGTGACATGATGGTGGTGGTGGTGGTAGTGGTGGTGGTGGTTGTTGTGGTCACAGTGGTGATGACATGATGGTGGTGGTGGTGGTAGTAGTGGTCACAGTGGTGATGACATGATGGTGGTGGTGGTGGTAGTAGTGGTCACAGTGGTGATGACATGATGGTGGTGGTGGTGGTAGTTGTGGTCACAGTGGTGATGACATGATGGTGGTGGTGGTGGTAGTTGTGGTCACAGTGGTGATGACATGATGGTGGTGGTTCTGGTCAGTGGTGATGACATGATGATGGTGGTGGTAGTGGTGGTGATGGCAACAGCAGTTACGTGTTGGTGGCAGGGGCGATGGTGGTTATGGTGACGGCGATTACGGTGGTGGCAACGATGGCGGTTATGGTGGTGGTGGCGGCTGTGGCGCCTGCTGTCATTTCATAGCACATTAGCCTTCTAATGTAATTGTTCATTGAGGGCTGGAAAGAGCTGACAGAGATTCAATAGAAAGGGAAGGAGCGGGGAAATAAGGAAGGAAAAGACGGAAAGGGGAGTGGGAGCATAGAAGGGCAGGGGAAGGGAGGGAGAAGAAGGAGAGGGAGAAGCAGAGAAGGGTGGGAGGGAGGGAGGAAGAGAGGAAAGAAAGGAGGTGAGTGAGGAGCAACGGAGGGAGAGAGGGAAGGATGGAAACTGGAAGGAGGGGAAGAAGGAGCAGGGGATGGAGGGAGCGCCTTGGTTTTTACTGTCTGAAGGAGGGATGGAGAGAGAAGTCTAAAGGAGAGAGGAGTGGAACCTGAAGGAGAACGCGCCTCAGTAAGAAAAAGGAGCGTTCAGTCATTGTCATCCTCAGCGTGCGTGCGTGCGTGCATGCGTGCGTGCGTGCGTGCGTGCGTGCGTGGAAGTGTCTGTGAGGGAACGTGTGTGGATGAGCTATCAGCCCAATGACAGTGACTCTCCATCACTCGCAGTGGCAATTACAACGTGGACGCTTCCATTGCAGAGAGGAAAGGAGGTCTGCAGTTTGTGGCAGAGATTTATATCACTTGGTCAGAGGTATTTTCTGAAAAACACAGAATATGGGGAAGAAGAATTATGAGGGGAAAAGCCTTTTGGGAGAAGAGGGAGGGAGGAATCAATAGTCGACTTTCTTTTGCAGAAAATAAAAATGTGTGCACTTGACTTGTTGCTTTGGATAAGAGATGCTAAATAACTCAAATGTAAAATCACAACCTTAACAAGCCTTTTATGAATATGAGGTTAATGCGATTTGTCATGGGAGCAGACGTGTCGTAGATGCAGGGTATAAATGCAGAGATACAACTGACCTGGACCTGGATCCCAGATAGGTGTCCTAATCACTGGAACGATAGCTCAGAATACCTGGGGCCAGTTTCACCGACACAAATTAAGCCCAGTTCTTATTGAACTAGATTGTTTAGTCCTAGGCTGGGCTTCATCGGGGTCTCTGAAAAAGGCCCTGGATGTTTTAATCGGTGCGTGCACACTTTGATCTGAGCTTTATGCCAATTAAAATTGAGCGACGTGTCTGGAGGTGTAGAGCTTCCATTGGATGTTGCACCGTCGGCCAGCCAAATCAGTGTGCTACGGAGTTCTCAGTGAGCGTGTGAACATCACGGCCTTGCACTTTGACCCCTGATGCTGAGGGTTAAAGTCACAACTCTGAAGTCAAGCGAGAATCTCAGTTTCTAAACGCACCGTAGAGAATGGATGTCAGCTGTTTGTACTTATCTGGTTGGTGCTGAAATCTGTTCTGAAAACAGCAGTTCGGCCAACAGTTTGAATCCAGGATTAATCATATCAGAGATCTCTGGCCTCTTTCTCCATCCTGCTCCCCCTGTCCTCCTGTCCTAGCTATAGTCTGTCCTCTCCTCTCCTTATTCCTCTCTTTCCTTCCCATCTCTATCTTCCCCTCCATATTCCTCCCCATCTCACCCTCCTCTTCTCCCCATGTTCCTCTTTTCCCCTGTGTGTACACGTAGGAGAACATCTCAGTAAAAATAGCCTCCTCTTCGTCAGCTGCCCTACTTACTCTTTTCACTACTCGCTACTTTAACTTTTTTCCCCGTCAGCTTTAGTCGTGGGGAAAAACCTGACCCCTGATCCTCATCCCTGAACATCAACCAACCATTCCTAATGGCCATCCCAAAATACTCCAAGACAGAAGCCCATAGGGCACTGGTCGAAAGGAGGGTACTGCGTTCGGAATAGGGGGTTATTTGTGACAGACGGGTATGTGGGGTTCAGTCTGAATGTGGAAGAAGGGACTGTGGTGTTCAGTCTGAATGTGACAGACGGGGATGTGGGGTTCAGTCTGAATGTGGAAGAAGGGACTGTGGTGTTCAGTCTGAATGTGACTGACGGGGATGTGGTGTTCAGTCTGAATGTGGAAGAAGGGACTGTGGTGTTCAGTCTGAATGTGACAGACGGGGATGTGGGGTTCAGTCTGAATGTGGAAGAAGGGACTGTGGTGTTCAGTCTGAATGTGACAGACGGGGATGTGGGGTTCAGTCTGAATGTAGAAGAAGGGACTGTGGTTTTCAGTCTGAATGTGACAGATGGGGATGTGGTGTTCAGTCTGAATGTGACAGACGTTTGGTGTTTAGGCTGTCATTAAGCTCCGGAAAGATTTAAGAGGCCACTGCACATTTTTCTTTTCTTTCCAAAAAGTTGAAAAAGAAAGTTCTGAGTGAGGAACAGAAGCGTTCAGTTTGCAGTGGTCTCATAATTTTTACCGTTCTGTTCCTCACTCTTTCTTGGAAAGAAAAGAAAAAAGTGCAGGGGTCTCTTGTGAAGCTGTATATCCCAGTCTGACACCCTTTTTGAGTAATTCATTACATACAGCTTCCGCATGTTCTTTAATGCCAGTAGAAGGTCAAAGTTCCTTAGTAGATCCAATTCCTCTGATAACGTCCCAATTGACCCATTAGTCCTGGAATATGTACAGCAATGCACTATCCTTTCATTTAAGAACTGGGGTTGTCTCGTTTCGCGTGTGTTTTTTCAGTTTGTGAGAGACGGGTGAAGATGAAGGACACAGGAAGGACGGGGCTAAGAAGCAGTCGGTCAACAAATCAGTCACTTATTGGGAATTCAGCCTTTAAACCACCCGAAACCTCACATCATATGAGCTCTTATAGATGTAGCACAGTACGAAGAGACATGGTGCCTATTCATGACCCATCCCATGTTTGCCCCACTCGGTTACATAACACCAGACCCGTTCCAGTCCTTTGCTGGCTCGGGGTTTTGAATGTTGAGCAGAACGAACACGGACAAGGAGTCTGCATAATCGTATTTCAAGTTGCTAATCCAAGAAAGAACAAGCAGAGAGGACATTCAGTTTGCATGATGGAGGCAGTGGAATGAACCGTACCCTGTGATACGCCCAAGGACAGGCAACCTGCCCAATGGAACACGGTTCCCTACAGAGAACACTCAGTCTGACTAGAACTCTATGAAGAGGAAGGGATCGGTTTGGGCTGGAACCATTGACAAGTGGTGGTGACCTCTCCGTTCTACGGTAATTGAAGGATGAATGGCTCATAAATGTCCCGTGTCAAGTGATCCTTGGCACTGGAGAATGGAAGGCAATCTGTAAAAGGAACCCGGCCAGATGGGGTGCGCTGATAGATGGTTGTAATTTACATGAAGCTGGCTTCATACCGTGTGTAGTGTGTGTGTGTGTGTGTGTTTTGTGTTTTTAAAATGACAGCAAGCATACTGGAGGTGTCGCTAAGTGGGGCAGCTAAAACGGGATCCCACATTTGCCACAGACTTCTAAGGGATACATCCCAGTTATACTAGTTCCCACTGTCTTCCTCCTCCCAAAACACATTCACTCAACTCTCCTCTATACTCCCAATACTCTTTCTTTCATCACTCCATCTCCCTTCCATTCATCCATCCACTTGTCTTCCTCCCAGAGGAGCTTTTCTCATCCATCCATACACCAATCTTTCCCTTCCTCCCTTTGTCTCACTGTCACGGATCTGAAGAAACAAGCCCATTGACTCCCTTTCGGACAAAATATTAAAAACACAGCCTTAATCTCCCGGCTTTTCTCATCATATTGTCATCATTAGCCATCATATAAATTTCTGAACCACAAGATTTCTGTAAACGAAACACCAAAAGCGCGCGCACAGCGCATTGGAGACATCGCATTCGTTACCACATCTGGCAAAACCAGAATTGTGTTTTTATTTTCGTTCTTAATTTTTTTTTATCAGTCCGGCAAAATCTCTGCATCGTTAATAACCACCAACAGTGCAAATTTGGCCTGTACATCAGCCATGACACACAGGGCTGGGAGGGAGGGAGTGTGTGGTAAAATGCACGGCGTTCAAAGAGTACAGAGAGGAGTGTGAAGGGGCGCGCGGTAAATCAACCCTATTAACAGAGACGGTCTACGTAAGGCGGTTACCAGTGGAATCTTGGATTAATGCAAAGGTAATATAGTTCAAGTGAGCCCCAGGCCTCCTCAGTTGGGTTAGTCACCTCGTCTTTTAATCACTGCCAACATACATCCATTGTGTCTGTTGGCAACCGACGATCAGGGCAAACTGTTTGCCGTCTGTTCCTCCGAGGCACGCCGCGGGATCGCTTCCCAAATGTCAAACTCTTCCCCGACACGTGGTGCACTATTTTTCACCGCATCCCCCGCGGGCGGTGGTCATAAGTGCTGCGCGTGTTAGGGGAGAGGGGGACATTTTGGCACGCAGACGGTGAGGAAATGAATGGGTGTGTGGAAAACATCCCTGTTCACGATGTTGGGCATCTCTTATATTCCTTAGAGACTCTAGGTTTGTAAAAAGGGCGGCTACTGATATGATTTTGAGGAAAATCCTTTGGTCAGTATAGGTCCCATTTTTCTATGGAACTGAATTATTTATCGTGCCGTTTGAGGCTGATGCAAAGCAAAACTCACTTCTTTTTTCAGGGAAAGAAATAAAAGTTCAGATGTTGTTGTTGTTGTTTTCGTTATAGCCTCTTTCTCTCTGTGTGTTCCTCCAGGCGGACCCCCAGGGGCGGGACATCGCCATCCGGCCGTTCCTGGAACACTGCGAGAACACCCACATGACCATTTGGCTGGGGATCGTGTACGCGTACAAGGGCCTGCTCATGGTGAGTGGGGGGGGGGGGGGGGGGGGGGGGGGGGGGGGGGGGGGGGGGGGGGGGGGGGGGGGGGGGGGGGGGGGGTAGCCGCGATGAGCGTGTTCACGTGTGTCGATCCACACCCCCCAAACGGGTCTGAGACGGCCAGGGGCGTGGTCTCAGACCCAGGAGACAGCGATTGGTCTACGTCCACACAGTCAGTAGGATGGAGAGGGAGGTTTGGGGGAGAGACATTCCCTGCCACGCAAACAGCCGTTTGGTAATCAGACCTGTGTCTTCACACTGTGCGTTTGGATGAGTATTCAGCAGCCAGCCTGAATACAAGAGGGCGTAACTCAGACCGTGCTTCACTAAAGAAACCTCTAAAAACTGGTTTGTAGTACGTTACTGGACCGTTCTCCCATTGCGCAATGTTCATTTTGAGGTGAATGTGTGTGTGTGTGTGTGTGTGTTGGACCAGGCCTCCAAGCAGAGCTTCAGGTGACGTAGTTCACAGAGCTCCTCCAGACGCCGGAGGTTTCTAAATGAAATATGACATAGTTGAAAGCGTTCTTCTTCCCCTCCACTGCTGTGTGTTTAAATACCTTAACTAGCCCAGTCTGGAAATAATTCAGCATTTCAGTCCACTTATAGACACGAGAGAAGAAAGAGAAAGAGCTGAAGAACAGAGCAGGTGGAGAGAGGAAAAGGGAGAAAGAGAGGGAGAGAAATAGCACTACAAGACTACCCTGCTACACACACACACACACACACACACACACACACACACACACACAGTGTTCCTTAGTTGAATTTTTTTAAATTTGCAATTCATTTCTGTTACTTTCTGATCTGTTTATATATTTTTTTATGCCTACATCTTAGCATTTCTGTAAAAATGTTTGTCAGGGCCCAAATTAACTGTTGCCATGGCATCAGCTATTAGGGATCCAAGTAAACAAACGCAGACACTGGGAGGGAGAGAGCAAAGCTGGAGAGAGGGTAGAGAATTAAAGGGAGCGAGAAAAGAGTTGAAAGAAAAGGGCGTGTTCAGGGAGAAAGTGAGAGAGTGGGTTGTGGCATAAAGAAGAGGAGAAAAAGTGTTGAAGTGAAAAGTAAAGAGAGGAAGACAGAGAAACAGTTAGAGTAAAGAATAGAGCCACAGGGAGAACCCAGGGATAAACAGGAAGTGAAAGACAGACTAGGGTTTTTGTGTCTCAAAGCAAACTGGGACATGCCGACAGGAGGAGAAAGCTTCTGAGGTCTGAGTCATCCCCTCTTATTGCACACACACACACACACACACACACACACACACACACACACACACACACATACATACACACACACATTTTAGTATAGACTCATTAACACTTCAGGACAACTATCCGACTCTACGGGACAGAACGTTTCCATTATTCATTAGAATGTTAAGGCACACTGGGATTCTACTCCGCTACACTCTGCAAAGTATTCAGTGAAGAACACAGAACACACTGTGAAATAAACCATTCATGACCCAGAAACCCAAACGTCTGTCCAAGTTTACTGTCAGCGCTGCTGTCTGCCACATGTAGCATTAGTTGGTAGAAAAGAAAAGTGGGGTGGGTTACAGTACATAATGAGTACATATAAAAATCTGAACACACACGCGCACACACACACGCACGCACGCACGCAGACACACGTTGCATCTCAAACACTGGCCTGTACGTCAGCTTCTCCCTGTACCCCCGCTCTCTCCTCCAGCTGTTCGGTTGTTTCCTCGCGTGGGAGACGAGGAACGTGAGCATCCCGGCGCTGAACGACAGCAAGTACATCGGGATGAGCGTGTACAACGTGGGTATCATGTGCATCATCGGGGCCGCCGTGTCCTTCCTGACCAGGGACCAGCCCAACGTGCAGTTCTGCATCGTAGCCCTGGTGATCATCTTCTGCAGCACCATCACCCTCTGCCTGGTCTTCGTGCCGAAGGTAAGGAGGAAGGCCGCAAGGGGCGTGCCGTCACTGCCGGTCACTTAAAAGGGGCGCGCGATGATCTCAGAGGGACTCTCAAAATACTGTGGCACCAAACGCTTTTGGTTGGTCCAAAATTTGACCTCGCAAGGAGAAACCTTAACCGGCCACTTGTCTTTGTCGTGACGACTTGCAGTTCATCACAATGAGGACGAACCCGGATGCGGCTACCCAGAACCGGAGGTTGAAGTTCAACACCAACCAGAAGAAGGAGGACTCCAAGACGTCCACGTCTGTGACCAGTGTGAACCAGGCCAACACGTCCAGACTGGACGGCCTGCAGACCGACAACCACCGCCTGCGCATGAAGATAACAGAGGTGATAACTTTGTTGTATTGCGAGGGTTGGTAAAATGGCTTCACACCTGTCCAATTAACCTCGTCCTCAGTTGATCTCCTGGTAAACAGTCAAGAAAAACACCTGGCCATATTAATGTAGATCATTTTGTCCGTGTGACCCCTATTTTAGTGTGTTAATCAGAATTCCAAAGCAACCTGGGTGTGAATTAACAGGTGCTTTAAAGTACGCCGTTTTTCACTGGTGAGTCCTAACATTGGGCTAGGTGACAGCGACTTCAGATGAGGGCCAGTATTATCTCTAACAGTCTGTCATTAACGCCATCTTGTCTGGTCAGTTCACGGAGAAGGCCCCTTACGTTAACAAAATATCATCTTTAATATCTCTGAAAGTGATTGACATGAGAACTGCCATGCCAGGATTTCCAGAAAGGCCTTGGTAACCACCGGTCTATCTGGCCCTTTCACGTGGGTTAATCACCTGTCGTATGAAAGAAATAATGGCCGTGCTGATGGAAACAGGATACAGCGTGTTGGTACAATTTCACAAACATTCAGAGACAATTTGCTCAATCGACACAGCGGGATAATTCTGTGTCTATAAAATTAATCAAGCAAGAAATGGCAGTGAAAACGAGGCAGACAATGATGTACTGGTCCTCCCACATTACAAGCCAGTTGCAGTTGATTGGGCTCAGGATAAAATAAGTTACGAAGAACTTCACAGGTTGATGAGTGCCATCTTGACGCACTGCTCCAATAATTCTAAATATCCCTTCATCATCACGTGCCTTTTTATCCCTAACAATTACATTTGGGTAAACATACCAGTATTGGGGAAATTCACATTCTTCTCACTTTATCCCTTCAGTCCTCCATTGTCAAGGATCAGTACATGTCGGTAGGGCGACTGTTCTGCACCTACCGTTCTTTTCCGTCCAGTGTTTACATTAATTTGAACTATGTAACATCCTTTGAATGTTTTACATTACTCTGTGCCACGTAACCGACTGTGTTGTTCAGGCGATGACTGTAGGCCAACAGAGGCGTTAGGCATCTGCAAAAGTGTGTTTGTGCAGTGATTGAACTTTAACCCCCCGCCAAATGTGTGTGCAGTTGGATAAGGAGCTTGAGGAGGTGACCATGCAACTCCAGGACACCCCAGAGAAGACGCCGTACATAAAGCAGAACCACTACGGGGAAGTCAACAACATCCTCAGCATACGCAACTTCACGGACACCAAAGGTGACCCGGCATCGTCTTGCCAGTTCAGTTTTTTTGTTTCTTGCTTAGACATGATCCTCTCCTGCATTTGGGTTAGTGACGTCCCACGATCAACATCATATTTTCAGAATGTCCTAGTATTTGAAACGGAATCACCTCTGTTCATATATACTATTGTCTGCACAAGCTTCTCTCTGATGAGTTTAACGCAGCTGTCCAAGGTAAAAACAGCTGTGCTCACCTCCAGGGAGCCCGCAAGCTTTTAATTGTTCCTTCAGTTTGTCTGCTGATTATGATAGAATACTGCTGTCGTCAGGACAGTGAACCTAGTTCCTCAATTCAGCACTACAGTACCCTAACCCTGAGTATGCCAACTTCACAGCAATGCGCTTCAGTTCACATGTAGGTTAAACAAAGGGAAAAGCTAATGGCACCTTAAGTTTGTCATGAGAATTCTGCTACGTCGTAGAACACACCGCAACACAATTGTCCCAGCGTCCGTGTTCGTAACACCCTTCGTTATCAGGCCAGTTATCTGAAAGCTGAGCACATTACATCTTCACTTACATTGACCAGTATATTGTCTGGCATATTCCTGGTTTATGAAGAAGACCTAAAGTGATAGTTCAGGATTGGGGCAATGAAACATGTCATCTGCTTTTCTACTTTGAGGGATGTTAGGAGGTCGTTTTCTGAGCCTTTCTTACATTGACCAGCATTTTACAGAAACTGCTAGCATTGAGATAACATCATTCGCAGTAAATTGATAAATATAAAACTTGACTCCACAAGTTCACCTGACCTTTTCAGACTGGGTAAAAGGCTGCATTGCCTAAATCCAGCAGTATCCATCTATCTCCTTCTGCCATTAGTAGCCGGTTGAAGCTGGAGTAGCAACATCTCAATTCAACCACCTACACAGGCAAAAGACATGCATACTTTTCACAGTAAATTGTACTTCACAACACAACTTTTGTTTAACCGTGGGTTTATGTACTTTTAACCTCCAAACAGGATTATACTGTGAATTTGCTTATTTGAGGAGTTGATAATTTCCTTGTCCCAACCAAATCCGCTGTGTTTACACATGTGCTCCTATAGCATTAGCATCAACACTTTAAGAACAAATGCATACAAGGGGGGCATTGGAAGATATTTTTATCTAAACATTTTCTCCACCCCCCCAGGTGGGCATTGAAGACACAATGTGGTCTTCAAATCAGGTCGATTTTATGCAAAGTGTTGAAAATATGGGACACATTTACTGGACGAAATCAACACAAAAGGTTTACATATTGGGTTCCTTCAGATGGTGTTTAGAAAATGGATATGGGCGTTAAAGGACACCAGAATGTCACCCACCCCAACCTATAGAAATACAGGTTGTCCAAAAACATCAAGAACACGTCATTCTCCCTCTTAGGCTCCACTTTCTCCATCAAGCAGCCTCTTTCCATCCCTGTAAATCTCTCTCATGCCTATTTCGATGTCTCTTCATCACAGTCTCCCTGTCTTGCTTCACCTCTGTCTCCATACATAAAGACTCTTGGCCTGTGCTGCCAGCGCGACTCCATTTTGGATGCTGTTGTCAACTCATAGAACACAAGTCTTTCATTTGTCTGTTTGTGTCGTTGTCGTAATGTTAAAAAGAATTGACATGTATTTTGTATTGCAACTTCTTAGCTTTGCCTTCAGAGTCCTTGCTCTTTCTCTAAATTTTTAAAGCAGTGTCGCCTGAGGACCCGAAGATCATGGCCATCCAATACTGGTTTTTGGCCATGTTCCTGGTGTAAAGATCTCCCAGATTCTCTGAATCTTGTAATGATAATATGTACCGTTGGTGATGAGCTCCCCAAACACTTTGCATTTTTACTGTAGCACTATGCCTGCACCGTCTTTCACAGAATAGTGAACCCCTCTCCATCTTTACTTCTGAAAGACTCTTTTTATTCCCAATCATGTCACTGACCAGTAAACATAATTAGTTAAAAGATGTTTTTTGCATTACACAACTTTCAGTCTCTTTTTGTCCCGGTCTCAGCTTTTTTTGCAGGCAATGAATTCAAAGTGGGCAAAAGTTTTTCAAGAAGCTATAACATGCCTCAGTCGCAACATATGACATGTCTTGGTACTGTTTTCTATTGCCTACAGGGTTTAAATGATTTGCACATCATTGCATTTGGTTTTTCTTTACTTTTTACTCAGTGTCTCAACTTTTTGGGAATCGGGGTTGTTTACACTTCGTCTGATGCGATCTACCCTTTTCCAGTGACGTAAACCGAACATTAACCACGCTATGAATTCCATTATCACCTCGCATCCTCCGTACTGGCCTAAGGTGCCATTTTGTGTCAGCCGACATGGTAACTGATCATGTTTACTATGTCATCTCTCCTCACGCGCGCAGACGGCGACAAATCCACACTGAAGAATCACTTGGAGCAGAAGCCTCAGGCGCAGTGGGGCTCCATGGATCCTTCCAGAATAAACCGAGGCCCCCTGGAAGACATCAACTCACCTGAACAGTGAGTCCTCCTCTCCCCCATCCTCTATTCTCCCCCCACGTCATGGTGGCAGATGTATTGCTATCACCACGCACAGCAGCAGGTTGGCAGTGGCTCTGGCCAGTACAAGGTCCCAGTCCTCTTTTTGCATGCATGCACACACACGGCAAAGCACAGCTGACTGTGTCGCAACTCTCAACATGTGGCGGTCCAGAACACTCATAACACACTCAGATGACAAATAAAGAGCTTCCTTCACTTATTATTTATAACAAATCCAGGGAATGTCAACTACTTCTGAGAATAAAAAAAGAGCTGCATGCATCATTGAGAGCGCTCCATTCCCTAGCCCTCTTCCCTTGCACAAGTCTTCTGTTCTCCAGCCCTCACCTGTTTCCCCTTGTCCGGCCCTCTTTTCCCATTCTCCAGCCCTCTTTTCCCATTCTCCAGCCCTCTTTTTCTGCTGCCCAGCCCTCTTTTTCTGCTGCCCAGCCCTCTTTTTCTGCTGCCCAGCCCTCTTTTTCTGCTGCCCAGCCCTCTTTTTCTGCTGCCCAGCCCTCTTTTTCTCCTCCTACATTCATGATAGAGAACAGAAAAGGGGAACCAAGACAGAAGACAGAAGGAGATAATGTGGAAAACTGATATAAAGAGAACCAGGGAGATGTAGAGAGCATGATAAGCAGAGAGCGGAAGGGCGGAGCCGAAAAGAGCAACACATATGATAGAGATGGCAAGAGAATGAAGAGGGGAAATGAGAGAGGGCGTCAGGAGCGAGAGAAAGAGAGCAAGGGAGAGAGAGTCAAAGAGCTTATGTAACCAGAGATCTACGGTGATGGTGGGAAGCGGTGGTGGCAGCAGGACCTGTAAATAGACAAGACAGAAGAGCATGGCGCTACACCCACACCAAATGGGAAGAGAAACAGGGAGGAGTGCTAGGGAGAAAGAGGGAACGGGCATGAGGTAGTCCCCAGAGTCAAGGGAGAGAAGACATTTAAAAAAGCCGGTTGGGGACAGCAAGATTGAGAGACAGAAAAACAGAGAACAAGAAAGAGAGTAAGACAGAAAGAGGATCTTGGAAAATGGACACTGAAATTCCATTCTCATCACATAGGGGTGTTGACCTCTCCTGACAAAACCTCCTCAAGCACATTTGACCTTGCTTTTTCAATCTCCCAAATCTCCAGGAAACGTGCCCTGATACCATCAATGGTTTATCTGGAACTTACATGACAATGTTAGGAGAACCACAAAATAGGGGCACACATTACAACAATGTTGTGAAGTTGTCCCTAGAAATTTGGGGTCAGTTTAACAATGGTTTGAATTAACATTTGAGAGGGAAAGGATCTGTGCTTACGGTTACTTTCTAAGCCACCTGTGAGCCAATTTAACAGTTACATTTTAAAGTTGCCTCAATTGTAATCGTTCTTAGAGGGTCTAGCTAGTGAATATGGGGGACATGTTTTTATCTTTACATAACTGAAATTTGGTTACGTAATTGGCTTGAAAAAAGGATGTCTCTTGCAGCGAGGTGGAGTGTGAGCTGTCACACCAGGCAGAAGCATGAAATGCTCTTTTGTCAGAAAATCCCCAAAGCATGGAGTGCTGTGGATTACGGGTTAGAGAGGAGAGGATACGGAGGTTTATGAATCAGATAATCAGGAGGAGAAAGCAGAGGAGTTGAGGGAGTAGGGGATATGAGCGTTGGTGAGAAACTTAAGGCTGGTAGATCTTGGGGGCGTGTCAGGGCCAACTGTGAATGTTGGGGGTGTGTCATGGCCAGCTGTGTAGCTCTTAGGGGCATGTCAGGGTTGGCCGTTGGGGGCGTGTCAGGGCCGGCTGTGCGGCCTTTGGGGGCGTGTCAGGGCAAGCCGTGGTGCTGCCATTGAGAAGAGGGAGGCTACTGATTGCATTGTGACCATGTTACTGTTGGAACAACAAGTCATTCAGGTCCCTTTGCTTCAGTACTCAAATGCCTTGTCAGAATCATCATCAGTTACTACAGCACATGCAGATGGCATTTAGAGAATGTAGCACCGAAGAGATTTGGCGTTTGTTTCGTCAAGGGGCTCAAACGGGCCTCCTTCCGCTTTCCGTTTCATCCCACCAGCTGAAAACGTTGCGGTTTTACCGACGCTCGGCATGACACGCGGCCGCAGCGACCGTGCCGCGATCACTCACCACCCTCTCCCGTCTGTCCACAGCATACAACGAAGGCTGTCGCTGCAGCTACCCATCCTGCACCACGCCTACCTGCCCTCCATAGGGGGGGTGGACGCCAGCTGCACCAGCCCCAACGCCAGCCCCGGCTCCAGCCCGCGGCATAGACACATGCCCCCGTCCTACCGGGTGATGGTCTCGGGCCTGTGAGAAGCGGTCTGCCCGGGCACCTCTGAGAAAGGACACGTGCGTTTGAAGAAAGAGCGGTGTGTGACTGAAGCAATCAGCGATAGTGGGACAATGTGTTTGTCGGGCCGGGGGGGAGGGTCGTTTTCCCACTCCTGACTCCTCCGTCTGTGGACCACCTCTCTAGAACCATGGGTTGGGTTAGTGGAAGGCACAGGATTGACTTTACAAACGACCCTCTTTCCACAGCAGCAACCTCCCTCGGTCTAATCCCTGTTTCAGACCCCCAGCAGCAGAGGGCCGGTCCTGACCTGTAGCATATCTGCTTCGGAGGGGTTTTGTGTGTTTTGTTTTTCTTCTCATACACTTGACTATGTGTAAGCTTGTCAAAACTTGAGTATTTTGCTACTTCAATGCCTGAGTGACATAACTACAGGGAAAAAGGAGTTCCAGACTGGACTGACAAAGAATTCATCGCAATTCACAGTTGTGGACAAACATGTAAATATCATACTTTCTGACTTTGTTGTACCGTATGCTTTGAGTGCGCTGTGAATGAATTGGGGTGGGGGGTATGGTCTGTAT
Organism: Esox niger; assembly: GCA_016801105.1. Classification (NCBI taxonomy): domain Eukaryota; kingdom Metazoa; phylum Chordata; class Actinopteri; order Esociformes; family Esocidae; genus Esox; species Esox niger. The sequence goes on from JACXGJ010003575.1 coordinate 23,408, forward strand.
TGAGGTAATAGGCCCAGAAAAAATGAAAACGTTTGAAAACTGACAACTTACCAAGCAAAATGTAGGAGAAATTGTTTTGTGGAATATTACAGCATCATTGTAGTGTTGATTACGTTAAATTTATTGGCTCATGGCAATATTTCGGTTACATGCAAAATGTCAAATGCCACTCAGAGCCAATTCTTTTAACTTGGGATAAATATGCACACTACTTAATGTCCACTTTGCACCATTAGATTTTCTTAAAGATTATACATCTGACTCTGCATAGACCTTTTATGTGATTCAATGTCCTTAGTTTGTCTCCAGACAAGCACGAAATACTCCGAACAGTGCAAGGTCTTCCTGGATTTGGAAGGCAATAGAACTGATCCAGGGAGGATGCCCAAGAAGCTGTGATAATAGTAACGTGACTATGTACAGTACAGAGAAATCAATACTCATCAAATAACGACGCGCATCTAAACAAAACAGATGCTCACACCACCTCCCAGTGACGTCTGGACGATCAGCCTGAGGACCGGCAGGTCTTTGCCCAGCCACTGTAGATGATCCGGTCACATCCAGAGCAGCCCTCCCACAGCCCGAGCCTCCAGCTCCGTTTCCTGGATGTTCCGACCACCGCAGAGTTTTGTAATGAAACAGACGCCAGGTCCGATGGCGCCGACAAGTGCGAGAGACTGACGAGACAAAGCGGAGCTCCCATCGTCAACGGACGCATTTTAAACAGCGAAGAGGGATGCGGGTTTTCCCTTGAGGTCCTTTGGGGTAGTCATGAGTCTCAGTGACCCCAGGGATAGGTGTCAGATACTGGAGACGGACACCGTGGGTAGACCCTATCCAGGCGTGTAAGTGAGCTGACCACCACACTGGTCCGTCCCAATAACCGTGGAATCATCTGTAGACTAGGGAAGGCCTACAACCCAGGTCCACGACAGCGATCCACCACATGCTGGATAAGAAGAAACATCACCTGGCATTAAGCAACAGTGGAAAATATCTCATAGTTGCTACTGAATTGTATTTCTGCGTGGTTTTCTTATTACAACTGTTTATCACAGGAATGGGAAAGAACACAACTGTACGAAATCAACCAATAAGCAGCGTGTCTTCGGAAGTCTACATAGATTTGTCTAAGCATCTGTCTCACCATCCGTGTCTTGGTTTTTAGTTTTTAAGACATTTCGTCGAGCGCTGTGCCTGTTGTTTTATACTGTAGCCCTCCGGTCCACAACGTACAGCAGACAGGTGGCGGCGGTTGTGGTCTGGACCAACTAGACGAAACAAGCATCAGTGATGCATCTGTAAATTGTACAACCTGATGATGAGTTTCGTGTCATTTGATGCCCCTTCAGCTGGGACATACAGTGTGTGATAGACACTGTAACGTGGGAACCACTAAACACTGAGTGGGCTGATGTCAACCACCGCAAGAAGGAAGCCCATTGGAAGAGAGGCAGTAAGCAGGGGAGGAGCAGGCCTGAGACAGGACTGCTATTGGACGCACGGAAGCGTGGCTTCCTGTCTAAACCTCTCCTCTAGCCTGAGGTGTTACTTCTGGTCTAAACCTCTCCCCTAGCCTAAAGTGTGACTTCCTGTCCTAACCCTTCCCCTAGCCTGAGGCGTGACTTCCTGTCGAAACCCCTCCTCTTGCCTGAGGCGTGACTTCCTGTCTAAACCCCTCGTCTAGCCTCAAGCCAATGGAGGGGCTGAAAAGACAATGTTCCCAGCAGCAACACAGCAGCACAGATCTCCATTAGGGCAAAAAGGCTTCTTTCTCCTCCATTTTTGCCAACCACAGTAACACAGGGTGACTCCTGTGTGAAACAACACGGGGTTGGTTGTTCCATCGAAAAAAAATAAAAACTAAAAACACATTTTATATATTACATATATATGTGACTGTGTACATTTTGCTGATACCCGGATGGTGTCGATGTATGTATAGAATATTTGGTATTTGGCTTTTCTCAAGATGGCATGAAATAAAATGTATAATTCACATAGAAGTTACCTCTGTTTTTGCGACTGTCGTGACAAATCCACTCTGTTGTTTCTTCTCACTCAAAAGACAACTTTTTAACATGTTCTCTTTATTTTTTTTGCTTAGTTCTGTAAAGCTGTAACTCAGCGGTCCGGTCCCATTCTTTAGGAGGTACACCATCAAGCAGTCAATGGTAAAACCTAGATCTCAGTGAGATGTCTCCCCAAATTCTAACGACGGGCAGTGGTACCTGCTGTGACATGCTAAGGGCAATAAAACGGCACACATAATAGCATTGGCAAGCTGTATCAGAACCAAACCTATGAAAGTAAATAGCACATGGTTAATACAAGTTCCTTTCCCAACATCCATGGAACCCGAGTGTCACTTTTCATTGTTTTCTACAGTACAAGATGCTGTTTTTCAGGTATTGTTACTTTTAAATGTGCCCTAATTTCCTATTATTAATTCTACAATTATTTCAACATCTACAAAAATAGTTCTATAAATGCAATGTTGGTAGTTAAAGGGCTCATAACTGGTAATAAACTGCTTATTAATGCTGATTAATGGTGTTCTGTATTAGCCAGGCGTCCTCCGTTCTTCAGTTATTTTCAGTTTAAAGGTGAAAAAACACATATATTCATATATTTGTGTGTATTGTCATCAGGGTTTCTGGAAAATCTATGTCCAAAAATATGATATATAAACCGCAACTTCATTCTGTTATTGTTTTGGTCAATTTCATTTGTGGTATTCCATGTACACATTGGAGAATTTAATTTAATTAAATTATAAAATGAATATTTTAAATGCAAAATATTACATTTATGAAATGGGCAATAACTTGTTTTCTTATTCCAGAAGTACAGAGAACCAGATGTATACCAATCTATACAATCAAAACATTGAATTTTTTCCATATAGAAACCTTGACGTTCACGACACCCATGATGATACCTGGAACTCATTGGAAATGTTTTTATTTACAGTATCTGTAACTATGTTATGTACAGTTGAGATATATATGAGAACTTGTATAAAATAAGTATCACTGAACACAATAACATTTTGGAATCATTGGTTGTTACGGGGGGTTTTGAACAGCATTCTTTAAATTGTCTGAATGTTATGGACAGCCTTTACTTTTCACATCATCGTTAAATAAAGTGAGACTCAAAACAACTCTATGAATTGTTTGTTTCGATCAGTTTAAAAAAGCCCTCTAGGTTAAGAGACTGGCGAGATAGTTTTGGAGTGGAGAGTGATGTACTAGTACCCGGCAAATTAAAATGGAATGTCAAAATGGGAGTCAAGTCAAGCACAATTCATGTATTTGGAAACTCCATTATCATCATTTTGGTAGCAAGCAAAACAGCTGTCACACCCACATGGGAAGGCTGTTCAGGAACGCTTAAACGACTTTGCTTCATCACTGCAGAAGCCTTCCGCAAGTCCAAATGCATGAACGCAAAGAAGTAAGGGCAACTGTTTGCTTGCGCAAAGCACTGTGGGTAAGTAAGGATCCAACAGTAGTATAATAGCAGTGTTTGCAGGGAGAATCTTGTTGCCATTCCAATTCACCCTAACGATAATCAGAATTTTTATTGCATGACATGAGTATTTGATCACCTACCAACAAGTAAGAATTCTGTCTCTCACAGACATGTTAGTTTTTCTTTAAGAAACCCTCCTGTTCTCCACTCATTACCTGTATTAACTGCAACTGTTTGAACTCGTTACCTGTAAAAAAGACACCTGTCCACACACTCAAACAGACTCCAAACTATCCACAATGGCCAAGAACAGAGAGCTGTGTAAGGACAACAGGGATAAAATTGTAGACCTGCACAATTGGCAAGCAGCTTGGTGAGAAGGCAACAACTGTTGGCGCAATTATTACAAAAATGGAAGAAGTTCAAGATGACGGTCAATCTCCCTTGGTCTAGGGCTCCATGCAAGATCTCACATCGTGGGGCATCAATGATCATGAGGAAGATGAGGGATCAACCCAGAACTACACGGCAGGACCTGGTCAATGACCTGAAGAGAGCTGGGACCACAGTCTCAAAGAAAACCATTAGTAACACACTATGCCGTCATGCATTAAAAGACTGCAGCGCACGCAATGTCCTCCTGCTTCAAGACAGCACATGTCCAGGCCCATCTGAAGTTTGCCAATGACCATCTGGATGATCCAGAGGAGGGATGGGACAAGGTCATGTGGTCTGATGAGACAAAAATAGAGCTTTTTGGTCTAAACTCCACTCGCAGTGTTTGAAGAAGAAGGATGAGGGCAACCCCAAGAACACCATCCCAACCATGAAGCATGGAGGTAAAAACATAATTCTTTGGGGATTCTTTTCTGCAAAGGGGACAGAACGACTGTACCGTATTTAGGGGAGGATGGATGGGGCCATGTATCGCGAAAACTTAGCCAACCTCCCTCCCTCAGTTGAGGATGGGTCGTGGCTGGGTCTTCCAGCATGACAACGACCCGAAACACAGCCAGGGCAACTAAGGAGTGGCTGCGTAAGAAGCATCTCAGGGTCATGGAGTGGCCTAGCCAGTCTCCAGACCTGAACCCAATAGGAAATCTTTGGAGGGAGCTGAAAGTCCGTATTGCCCAACGACAGCCCTGAAACCTGAAGGATCTGGAGAAGGTCTATATGGAGGAGTGGGCCAGAATCTCTGCTGCAGTGTGTGCAAACCTGGTCAAGAACTACAGGACACGTATGATCTCTGTAATTGCAAACAGAGGTTTCTGTCCCAAATATAAGGTTCTGCATTTCTGATGTATCAAATACGTATGTCGTGCAATAAAATGCAAATTAATTATTATAAATCATACAATGTGATTTTCTGGATATTTGTTTTAGATTCCGTGTCTCACAGTTGAAGTGTACCTATGATAAAAATGTCAGACCTCTACTTGCTTTGTAAGTAGGAATACCTGCAAAATCAGCAGTGTATCAATTACTTGTTCTCTCCACTGTATGTACAGGTGCTGAACACTTGAAATATATCAGTCTGTGTGGAATGACTGTATACATTATGCAAGTTCCACTTTTTGAATGGAATTACTGAAATAAATCTACTTCTATAATCTATATTCTAATTATATGACCAGCACCTGTATATTGCATTGGCTATTTCCCATCTCACTCTCCACATGCGTGGAAATCGGGGATTATTACTAACAGCTACAAAGGCCAGGCTCCCTAGGACCCCAGTATTTGCGGGTCCCCCAACCCAATTATAACTGTTTTGGCAGCAGGAACGAAGGTCCCCTGACCAAATATAGCCAGGGTCGCAAACGTTCAGAATCAAGTTAAAGTAGCGTATGAACAGGGCACAAGCCATTCCAAAGTGACCAGAAGGACAAAACTTGTCTGGCCTTTTGCTTTTAATGCCCACACTCCTGCAGTTCAAGAGAATATCCTAGAAGGTGCTATTGTTGTTATGTAGGTAGACATTTATTTAGTCATGGAATAGACAGGAATAATTCATAATGCCGATAAGTGCCGATAGCAAATACAATTGTCAACTGTGGGGCTAACATTCTGGGGGCAAGCGTGTGTTTGCGTCTGAATCATGAACATGTAATTGTAGCATTTGCTAAACATCTTTCATTATCCTATTTTTCATTAACATGTTTACTTTTACACAATTTATCCAAATA
>JACXGJ010003575.1:29173-52527 GCA_016801105.1 Esox niger
TATATATATATATATATATATATATATATATATATATATATATATATATATATATATATATATATATATATATATATATATATATATATATATATATATATATATATCCATCGTCCTTCATGAACTTTTTTTGGGACGCTGGTCACAAATAAGCAGTAGATTAATGAATTGCAACAGTGATTAAATTTTACAGCTCAATTCGATCTGCGTCAAAAATCCGCGCTATAGCGCAATTTCAATTAAGGTCAATGTTTCCTTGTTCGCGGGGGAAATACTGCATATGTAAATGATGGTTCCTGTTAAATGTCAGCGCAATCCAAAATGACCTTTACATGTCAACCGTGCTTCAGCGCCATGGCTTGAGTTGAGCCCGGAGTGTGAAGCCCATTAAACAGTAGATTCCCACGTAACCACCGTCAACCCAGAGCCCTGTTAACACCCGGCTGGCTGTGTCCCGATGTTGTGCAGTCTGAGCACACGTTTTCATGCCACATTTATAATCTGCGCCGTGTGTTTAACGTACTTTGTACTTATTTTGGAAAGCTGTAGAGGATTAAGATGCATTGCAATTATTTTTAGATCTTGTAGGTCCAAACAGAAAAAAAACAGGATAAGATCATGAGAAAGGACGCATGTTAAAACAGGGTTTTAACATGTGATCAGATCTTTCTGACCGACGACGGGGGAATAATCAGGGACCGATTGATTGGTTGAAGGAAATCGTTGTACATACCGATTCCGAGGTCCAATGCCACTTTGCCGATGGACTAAACACGACACAGACAGGTACCAGAAGGTTCTAATACTACCAGTAGGCTTCCTAAAAGGCTAGTTATGTTAAACGTCTGATTTAAGAACAGTGAGCGTTGCTTTAAACTGAGAGGCTAGCTGGACAAAAACGGCTAATGACAAAGGGTAAACAGGCGACACACACACACACACACACACACACACACAATTAGCAATGAAAAGCTCCGCGTGTAGAGGTTGATAAATAATATATACGCGAGGGCCCAGCGGAAAACAAGATGTGAGGAAAGTGTGTTGTCCTCGTGTCAGGGAGCGAGAGAAAGACACGGAGAGAAAAGAGAGCAACGCAGAGCAAGAACGGCCTTACCATCACACACTCAAATATTTAGCATGTCAGTGGCCAAGACTATACGGGAGACAGCAGTGACACAACCTCAAGGCCTCCTGCATACCACCGTGCACCTCTGTAGGCATCCTGCTTCACACTGACCCGTGCCGCCAAAGCTTTGTTTTGCGTTATACCGCGACAGGAATCCGAAGGTGTGTCAATGCGATCTGTCTATTCCAAAGAAACCTGGTTACTATCGCAAGCTACAGAGGAGAAAAGCATTGCAAGGCCTGCTAGCCTGCGCAATCACTACTACAGAAGGTGTGGAAGATGCAACGTTTCAGTGACTCAAATGCCCATCCTTAAGGTAACCGCCCAGTGTTTTCAGATTGATATGAAACGTTAATCGCAGAATCTGTAGTTCGCCATCAAGTGTCTTACCATGTTATAAACCCTATTTTCCAGACAGTAAAGTGTCAGTGATCATATTTTTTTGCCCATGTCAAGGTAGTGCTTTGTAGGACATATCTTGACATCGACTGTCCCGATCCGGGACTTGCGTTGATGACGCAACGCCTTGATGAAAAATGGGATATTGCAAAAATGGGGAGAAAAATGTAGTTTGAGTAACACTTTTTCAGAGCCTGAAGCAGCATGGAAAATAAAACCGATGACACAATCCAGGTATGGAAAGCGTTTAAAAGGCACACACTGGCTAGAACGTTATATGTTGTCACTGGGGTCAATTGGATCTGCTTGTAATGCAATGGAATACATGTAGATACAAAAACGTTTTATTTAGTTATGTAACCTTTTCCCCCCCTATACATTAACTGTCAATTCCTGTATCATCTTTAAAGGACTTCAGAATCAGAATGTGCAGAAAACCCAACAAAAATTGAAGAAATAAAGAAAGAAAATACGGTAATCCAAAAACCAGGGGACTTAAATAGTGATTTGAAAGTTACCGAGCCCTAACAAATTAATGAAATTCAACCTAGAAGCATGCTGAAACAATGACCCGAATATCCCTGTTACCAGACCATAATAGGAACATGAGGTCATTAGAGGACTGCAGTCTAAATAAAGCACCCGGCTCTGTCCTGAGGAGATCCAGGTTTGAGCCCAGATCTGGCCCGGTGACAGCCTCGTTGTCTCCTTTGAATCAGCCCGGCTGTCACACTGGGTGAATGACCAAGAGAACGACCGGCGCCGATCCGGGCAGCCCCGTAGTCCCAGGAAGAACCACCGTGCCTGGGCAGAACCCTGTGTCGGCTACGCAGCCTCTCGGTTGACATTGAAGATTTTGACAGTGTGGTCGGCCCCGGCGCTGGCCAGCTGCACCCAGGCGCCGTCTGCCGGTCCTCGCTCACCCCTGCCACCATCCCGCTGCCCGGCACGGCCCAGCCGAGGCCTCCAGCGCAGCCGCTTCACCGTCAGCGTGTGACTCTGGCTGGAACGGGGGGGTGTCGTCAAGAAGACAACGGAGCGGTGACATACGGCAGGACCCAGTCACAGTGCATCAGCATGAGGCCATGCATCCATAAGTAGTGTGAGAACACGCTAAACGACTCGCTGGTCAATGCACCAGCTATTTAAACTCACCTGGGGAGGCGATGCTGGACAGTCATTTGACTTTTGGGCCTAAACGTGTGTGTGTGTGTGTGTGTGTGTGTGTGTGTGTGTGTGTAAAGGATACGAGACGTCCGTCTCTCCGTATCGGCTCCAGTCTGCCTCTTCAGCTCCAACAGACACCCCACCGGGTCTCCACTTATACAACAGAACCCGACCACTGTCCAGCCCCACTGCCAACATGTAACTGGAGGAACATCAATCAACCAATCAGTTTAGTCCCCATAAAGAAATGGAGTGTTAAAACATGGATTTGAAACAGACTAAACAAAAACAAGTCATAACGAAAACAATCACATTGCAACTTCAGGAGCCAGTTGAGAAAAATGTGCCAGATCGATGAATTGCTATAAATCGCACAATAATGCAGCTACTAGGGAAGAACACATACATGCACAATGTCCGAAAGCTCTGTCCCTACCCGGCAACTAATGCGCTGTGTATACCTTGCTACCATATGGCTCACCTCGGTCCAATCACTGCAGACCTATAGAACTGTGGAGCCTGATTGGTTAGGGGTTGTGTTGCATTACTGTGGTACCTGAGGTCAGGGCAGAGGAACGGGCAGACGGAGATCGCCGTAGCCGACTCCCCGACATCCAATATGGAGGAACAGGGCTGGATACCCGGGCCTTCATCACGACCGTCTGATGGACTGCTGCATTCTCCCCAGACGATCACCTGCAGACGGAAATATCAACCAAGCTTCAGATGGGCCTGTCCCTGGGGGGGGGGGGCTGCCACACCCCGTCCCTGGGGGTCTGCCGCACCCTGTCCCTGGGGGGGCTTCCACACCCTGTCCCTGGAGGAAGTGGGCCGCCCCAACAAACCAAATACCCTATGAAAGCAGAAGGTGGACCACCTCGGTCCCCTGGAAAGTTGTCTATCTGTCCCTATTTAAACATGTGGATGTGCAATTTTCACATCAACTCATGGGGACAAGTTAACTTTGAGGGCCTCGGAGTTATTTTGGTCTTGGCATGACATTTTCCTCATAAGGAAATGGCATTTCTGTGATACGGTTACCTTTATCTGGTTGGAATATTACTCAATTACCCATGTCTCCTAACATGTAACTATAAAAAGACAACTTCACATGGGGTGTACTTAATTTTCACATTAATTTTGGTACAGCCAGACAGACAGACCAACCATGAGGGGTCCGGAGCTATGCTGAGTTTCGATTGGTTACTCTGTCAGGACATCGCCTTACAGCCTCTGGCTACCCCAAGCTGAATCTCACCAAACTCCATCCATTTAGGTGAACAAGAGATGGCGTTTCACCTTGCAAGGCCACCTAATAGTACTAACAGGGTGTGTGTGGAGTACTGTAACTCCAAAGAAACCCACAGCCAGTAGAAGACCAAACAGTGTTTCTTTATGTGATGTAGCCCATATTAAATATGGATGAACATTGTTTTGGATTAAAGGGTCTGTCTCCACGATACATAAAAGCAGAGTCTTCCTTAACCCAAGACCTTAATTTACTGAGGAGCTCGTTAATTTCCTGAGGAGCTCGTTAATTTCCTGAGGAGCTCGTTAATTTAACGAACCACCTTTAAAGGGCGAAACCCAAATGTGGGATTAACACATCATTAAACTGATGTCTTGATGTCAGAGGAACATCTCGCTGGAGATCAGAGCCTGCATCGCGGTGTCTCAGGAGTAGAGCCGAACCAGGATTAGGTCCCCCGCATCTCCGATTCACCATCATTTAAAACACTAAACAAATCCAAGATCGTCTCACACCTCCGAGACGCTTTGTGAACAAATCAATAGACGTCGCGAACAGACCCCGTGTTTGAGATAACTAGGCAAGCTAACTTAACCCTACGTTTATAATGGGGTAGCGCAGTGGCTAGCGTGGGTGGAATGGAGCTGTGATGTTCCATAAAACAAAGCTTTTATTCCTCAGCCCTTCTGACAACCAGGGATTTTACAATGGATTCAGCGCCCAAAAACACAGAACAGCGTCCTTTGTAACTGTGCTCTATTCTTTCAGAACCGAGGTCCATTCTATTGTGTGGTCAAATAAGCTTCGCTAGGATAAAACAAGCAATCTCTAAAAAAATTTTTTAAAACAAGCCAAAGGTTTAACTACCAGTGTATAGCAGTTACCTTCCGGTCTCGACTAGACGTGACAAAGTACTTGCTGTCGGAGGTCCAGTCACATGACCAGATGATGCGCGTGTGCACGGCGGTGTCCTTCCCAGTGTGGGTGAACAGAGAGAAATGGGGTTCTGGAGGAAAAAAGAAACACGCTGAATATTATTACAAACATCGACCCGGCTTGCAATCTGCATTACCATTGAAACACTGATGCACACAAACACAAACTGCCCAAATGTTTTCATTCCAGCGAATCTCCCCAACCCAGAGGCCCAGTGATCCCCTCCATGTCGGTCTCTGATGTTAGATGACACGCTGCTGTCTGAGCAACCTTATCGGTTCCCTGTCCGGCTGGCCGCCGGGCTCTGTCGGTCTGTAACCACGTGTCTGTAACACCCTGTGTGACCCTAATTAACTACTGACATCACAAAGACACAAAGCAACACACAAGACACACCGGCCCTACGAGGCCTGCTGGACACTGCTGGGATGTGTTGGATGGCACACTGATTGGCATGTCTACACGGGTAAGTAGACAGTGAGTGAGTGAGAGACAGAGACAGACAGACAGACAGACAGAGAGAGAGAGACAGACAGACAGAGAGAGCGACAGACAGAGAGAGAGACAGACAGACAGAGACAGACAGAGAGAGAGACAGAGAGAGAGAGAGCGACAGACAGAGAGAGAGCGACAGACAGAGAGAGAGAGACAGACAGAGAGAGAGAGAGAGACAGACAGAGAGAGAGACAGACAGAGAGACAGACAGACATTGAGAGAGACAGAGACAGACAGAGAGACAGACAGAGAGAGAGACAGAGAGACAGAGACAGACAGAGAGAGAGACAGAGAGAGAGACAGAGAGACAGAGACAGAGAGACAGAGACAGAGAGACAGGGTAAAATGAGAGGATACACATTCATTTGATAGAGATATTGACTGTGACATGTGAGGACAGGGGGCCTTTCTAAACTCTGGTCTGGGAGGACTCTGCCAAACTAGTGTGCATGTGTGCGGGGGGGGGTAGGCTGTCAGTAATGCAGCGCCCAACAGAAACAGACTGGCATCGGCTGGGCGCAGGGGAAAACCCAAGGTTCCACCAACATAAGCAGATAGGGAAATGAAAAAACTGTTTCCAGGGATATGGCCCTAAGCAGCAGAGTAAATGTTCCTAGCTGGGTTTAGAAGAGCTACGGAGACACTGGTTGTAGAATGCAAGAGGAACACATCTCAAATATTGGTGAATCAGCGCTATCCAACATTTAGTTTGTTAGCTGTTTTCTACAGTGCTAGCCTTTTGAAAGCAGAGATTCAAGTAAAGTAAAGAAATAGAAACAGAGGTCAGTGAGACTAGCTCAAGCTATGAGTCCTCAGATTGAAACGCAACTTCAGTTAAACTATGTTGTGGCACACGACATGATCCAGAACCAACTGACAAATGAAAATACAGACACCGACAAACAGCCAGCCAAAGAACGCCAAAGATCTGACTCACCTGCGTCGGGCAAACTATCGCGTCTCCATAGTGACCACGTCCTGTCCCGAGACACAGCCAGCAGGAAGCGCCCGTTGGGGGAGAACGACATCTGGGTGACCGTTAGGCTGTGGCAGGGCAGAGCCTGCAGCTGGCGCCAGCAGGTGGCGCTCCACAGCAATACCGCAGCGTGTTCAGCCTTAGAGGCCTAAGCCAGAGAAGAAGAGAAGCAACTAGCTCAGCCCACGGAGAATATTTGGGAGAAATCACATCCAAGATTGGACACCGCCTTTGAATTATCTGATCACTGGCCGATCCGTCCCAATGTGGGGGTTGGAGTCACGCCCAGGGGTAGGAAGCCCCACCCAGTTGACGCCCTAACAGAGGAAGCCCAGAGGCACTTACAGAATCTGCTTTGAGGAAATGTTCAGGGAAAAGTCCATCCCTGTGGATTGGCTAAACTTTAGAAGCCTGGTACCAGAGAAGCGGTACCAGGAACCAACCCCAAACAGGCCACCACTGACCGCCCAATAAGCTCTCAATTACCTGACAATTGCACTACTTATTCCCAGGACGAATAAGACCAATTCTCCTTCTGTGGTTGAATAGGAATAAAATAACGAGAAGGTCCTTGAGTTGTCAATTCAACACAGAGTGCGCGTACGTGTGCGTTTCACTTTGCCACAAATCGCACAGTAGGCTTGTCACACTACCTTACACGCAGATGCCACCACCGTCCTCTGGCTGTCAGACGCCAGACAGAACGTCTCAAAACCATGTCCATACCTGGAGAGTGACGAGACAGGGCGGCGGAGAGAGAGAAAGACATGTTAGAAATCAGCCGTTTCGTATAGTGGTTGATCAGGTTTCCAAGACAGTAACCCCCATGCCAAGTGGTCAATGGAAACATTGCTGTGGTTATCAGAGCACAACCTACTGAGAATCTAAACAGAGATGTTTCTGTTGTTCTCATTATCTAGGCACATTCACTCATGTACATTCATACTGTAATTTATAATGCTCAGATTCCACACATACACAGAGAAAAAAGAACGGAAGAGGAGAAACGACGAGAGTTTAGTCGTTGATAAGAACAGGTGATGATTGTGCTTCAAGCTTGGCTACTTGACACTTGTCTTGAAAGCGCCTTGAGGCGAGCAGTTTTCAAACGCCGCATCTGAAAATCTACCTGACGGCGTAAATGGTGCTAGGCTCCAAACAGGGACGCGTGGGGTTGTTTTCCCCACGGCACCATAAACCCCAAGAAGTGCCCTATTTTAACCAGGCCCCATGGGGCTTAAAATACTTCACACTGCAGGGATTAGGGTGCCTTTTAGGAGACAGAGAGTGGAAGATTTACAGCACGCCGTCGTTCCTCAGATTCCACTCAGACAGGACAGGAAGCTTAAGAAGACACCGACACCTTCCATGTAAATAGGTCTGCCGGAGCTCGTGGGATAAAACGGCGATGTAGACAACTCGCGAAAAGCAGACAACGTGAATGTTTCCCACCAGCAATGACGAGCCGGCTAATTATCTAACCTCTAATTGCTTTCAGTTTGCTGACAATTGACTTGAGGTTTTAAATGTCAGCAAACTACAACAACAGATTAGCAGCCAGCCCAGGTGGAAGGAACATCTCACCCTATAAAACATCCATATTCAGAAATACATTCCAAAACAGACGCAACTGACCACCACAGAATCCCTGGGCAGCATAATGGCGTTCAGCATTATCAACATATTTCATTTTATACATGCATGCATGCATTCCTTGCCAAATGACTGGCTGGGGGCTGAGGAACGCCATTTCCAGACACTATTAAAATTGGCAGTGAAAGAACAAAACAACCAGCTGTATGAGAGATATGTATCACAACCAAAATGGACACGTATAGAATACGGGCATCAGAAACGTAACATAATGCGTAAGTGGTGAGTAACGCTGAACAGACAATCTAGAAGATGTGGCGGCCATTACTGATAGGCCCCAAACACCCTGTTCACACCTCCTGCTAGGAACTGTCCATATGACTGTCCTAGATTCTATCGATAGACCCACGAACCATAGGGGAGGTTAAAACATACGATGTAGGAAAAACCTTTCTTATTGGAGGATAATAGATTGTGTAATGGTTGGCTACGATCACTGATCCCCTCCTATGTGTCCTGGCATGAAAGATTTTACTTTGTAATTATTGGAGAACATGGAAAAACTATGGAAGATCAACATCTTGGACGCATGCTGAATAAAGATTCACCCCTGACTCCTGAATTCATTTCGTTCATGGATCAAAAATGGACAGAATCTAACAACACTAATCACACAAGGTCCAAATGACACATGCCTGGTGTACGTATTAGCAAACTGGGCCGAGATGCCAAACGGCCCGGTAGTTGAAGCTTGTGCAGTTCTACTCAGATATTGAGCAAACCAATTGCTGAAAAGACCTAGTATGATTGACCAAAAGATAGAAAGAGTACACAACTAGTATAATAAAGGACAGCGCTGGATAATTTGACACGTACAGTTTCTGGACTTCAGGCCACAGTGTGTTCTGGAGAAGATGGTCCTCTGGAGGTGGTTCTGAAACAACAAGAACAAGACGGTCAGTTCAACAAACATACAGTATTACCTAACAAATGCATAGTCAACAGCCTTAAAGGAAAATCCTAAAGTGAAGCACTTTCAAACTGACTAAATTTGAGACGTTATGTATGAGGTGGGACTGTTATGACTTTCTTGTTTAAAAACTTGAATGCTAAACAGGTATGGATGGATGGAGTAAAAATCTGAGAGGAAACAGAAAGTCAGAGAAACTCAAGAGACATGCAGGGCGGCATACTGGAGACACGAAAAAGCAGGAACAGAAACGACCGCCTCAAGACAATGTTCTCATATTCCTCACAGTGCTAATCGTTAGCATTTAGCTCCAATACGTTACACTCAACTCCCCATTTCTGAGCTATTTTGAGCAACTTGGCTTTATCGTCTAATTTTCCACGTGACTCAGATATACCCCCCCTCGTATCCTCAACCCATGCCAAAACGACTTCACTTCCCACCATCTACCTCTCTAGACAGGACCCCAAATGGAACCATATTCCCTACATAGGCACCCTATTCCACACATAGGCCCACTGGCCCTGGTTGAAAACACCCCTGCAGTCTGGGATAGTAATTAGAGGCTTATGTAATTGCAGAGTTATGATATTAATAACTTCAGGCTACAAGGCGGTGTGGTGTATATGTGGGAGTGAGTGTTGTGTGTGTAGAGGACTGCAGAGAGCGGCCATCGATGCAGATCTGACCAGAACAAGCCGCGTCTCTGATTGGCTACCGTAGGGCGTGAGGGGAGGGATTAGTTTGGGAGGAAAAAGGAAAGCCTTAGACAAAGCTAGTCATCCCATTCATTATGTAACGAACAAACGTGTCTCTGCATTACTTTCAGTAACAGTGATAAACAACACCTGGCATGGTTTTCCCAGAGCCAAGAGACACGGTTTTCCCAATCACCAGACGCTCCGCGCGTCACCAAACACGCCCAACGTCAACTGTTTTTAACCGGGCCGGATCTTCCATTACGTCACAATACACTACCTGTAAGTGTGAGAGGGTGAAAGTACGACTCTCGGTATTGGTCAGAAACACTGTTGAACCCAGATGAATCCTCCTCATTGGCTTTGGGAGCCAAATCACCTTACAATCAAAATGACACAGACAAAAAAAAAGTCAGCATCACCCAGACATAAGAAAACATCGACCCGATCCAGAGGGCTCCGTGTCCAGAACGCTCCTATAGCCATACCTTGAAACACAGCCTTATTGGAGAGGCCGAGGGCAGGAGTGCTGGCACCTTCGGGTAGTTCTACTGCATCCTGGAAAACGAACGCACACAAAGGGGTCAAAGGGCGGTTTCCCTCGACGCCACAGCTTATAAGGCGAGGGCATGAAATCACCAAAAACTGAGACTAAGCCGTAAAGGCGCCATCGCGGCTTAATGGAGGAAACCACTTGGGGTTGACAGACCCACTGTACGATCAAAAACAAACACGGTATATTAGATTAGTACGCCATCCAACAGCACGTTGGGGACTACTACTCACGCCAGAGACCAGAAGACTTTCCAGAGGGGTGCCGGAAATGTTGGCAAAGTTCTCCACGAAGTTCCGGGGGGCACGGAAAACCCGCAGGACCTTCTCGTCGGCTCCGGAGACATACTGGAAGCGGCCCACCATGGCGAGGCACTGCATGTCATAGCCATGGATCTGGGGCCGGGAGATCTCGTGCCAGGAGGGCTGTATCTGAGGCACACAGCACAGCTGGGTCACAGCCTATATCTCACACCATGTCAGCAATCAACACGCCCAGGGGTACCGTGGGAAATGGAGTTCAGAGCAAGGGGTTAGAGAAGATGACGGTGACAAATTAGCACACGTAACTTTGAGAGACGTGTCTGTTTTCAGGCAACGAGTCTGTGATCCTGACAGATTGCCCACCGCAGAAGGCATTATGCAAAGTGGTGCCGTTCTAACGCAAGCTGTTCTCTTCAAATTGCTTCTATCTTTCTGAGGTTATTTCTGAAGAGTGTGGTTAAGTTACCCGAATATGAGACGGGGAGAAGCGCTGCAGTTCTTAAGATCTTCCTGCCACACACACACACACAGACACACACAGACACACACAGACACACACAGACACACACAGACACACACAGACACACAGACACACAGACACACAGACACACAGACACACAGACACACAGAGTGGACTCCTTTCAATCCTAAAGAGTCCTCTACGATAAAATAATGGACTGGCAAATAACTTCATCTTTACACACTGTAAAATATGCTAATGTTTGTTCAAATGAACCTGGCCACAATAAAGGGAGTTTAATATTCCAAACAGAAGTGTGATATTCCAACCTGGTCTCAGGGAGATCACGCTGACTATTTTACGTAAATCTTTAACAGCCGAATTCGTAAGATATTTAACGTATTATATGTTTTTCTGTCATTTGTAACACATGATAAACTTTATAAATAGCGTTTTTAACATGCTACATTTTTGGCAATTGGTAATGTATTTTAAATTTTGGTAGCCCATTATAATGTAACCTAATTGGATTTACGTAAAACAGTCTACGTATTGCAGAGAACAGGTTGGATCCTGAGTCATTGCCAGTTGAAACAAACAGGAGAAGCTATGGAAGACGTGTCTCCAGGACTTGGAGAGAAGGTTATCAAAGTGACCTTCACCTGTGTTCGGTGCGTCCTCTTCCAGGGTGTGAGAAGCCTGGCGGTCTGGTCAGACCCGACACTGATGACAAACTCCCCTTCAGGGTCCCAGCACAGGTCCTGCACTGCGCTGAAATGACCCGATATCACCACGCCAGGGCTCCAATCTCCCTGAGGCCAGCGTCACAAAATAATAAAGTTATTTCAGCAAAAAGGGGGCAACGGCAGCTACTGAAGGAGTACCATATATATAAATCCCTTCTGCACTATGAAAATATTTACATATCCAAACATTCACACACCCAAACGTAAGAGGAAAACAAATAATTTCGGGGGGGGGGGTTCTTATTTTCCCATCAACATGCTAACCTTTACTAAAGGATTTATTTTTTTATTTCAGCTTGGTTACTTGAATAATAGACAACGGCTAATGGTAGGAAAGGTCGCTAAAAACGTTACCAAGTTTGCAAGACACCATTAAGCATTGTGTTAAACTGCATAACGTTTCTTATTAAGTTTACCTCCATCACAAATAGCGTCTATGAACACGAACAAAAAATATATAGTCGAACAAAATAAAGAAACCGATGTGGAGTTCAGACAGCCGCTTTAACAGTTTGGTCTCAGTCCCATTCCAACATACACTCAGTGTCACAGCTATGCAACCTTACTGTACTCAGCAGTCTCACTTAGGTTCTCTCCCTCATTCGGTTGACTGTACCAATCTGATTTGAATGGTACCAAAGACCAGCTCAGTCACTGGGGAGCGGGTCTGCACTAATGTACTCTATCTGGACTTGAAGATGACCAGAAGTCTCATGTGATGGCCCACGGGCCAAGGCCTAGAGATGTAGAAATGCACAGAACCAGAATCTCACCTGTTGGCTGCAGGCCCAAAGATGCAATGCTCCATGGAATGCGTGGGCCAGGATCATGGACCCATCAGGACTAATCTGGCAGCCATAGAATCCCAACGTGTTTCCCCCCACCTCCCCCACACGCACCTGGAGAATAGGGAGAGAAATGGGTCGTTTGTCATCATCAAAAAGAAAACCCATGGCTCCAGACAGTCCACCTGAACCCGTGCACACACACACACACACACACACACATTCACACACACACCCACACATGCCAGGCCTCAGCTGTGTGATGAGCAATACTCTTTTTTTGGGTCAGAACCTCTCTGCAGTCTCTGTGTTTCTGCAGTCTCCCAGTAGGTCCAATGAAAATCCACACGGTATTGTGAGTTCTATTGGACCCTGCTGGAGCAGTTTGGGTCCCATCTTTAGTGTCACATCCCCCCCCCCCCCAAAAAAACAGAAGTGAGGGTCACCCTTGGAAGAAACCTTAGAGGCTACAATTTTTTTTCCTCAAAAAGTAACCCAGCCTCTGCATAATCATTGGAATCATTGGAAAGCATTCGGGTTTCAGGGACAGGAAAAACACAACAGAAACTAACACGTCGCTGCTACGCTCAGGTGTTTTTACGCCTGCTAAGTTAGATTAGCGAGGTGTGATCGCCGATTAGGGTGGGCCCGTCTTCTCAGAAACTACAACCAGGAAAAGCTCTGGGCCTACCTTCAAGCCTGGATGGGGAAGACTACTGACCGGTCATTACTAACAGATACGGTAATCCCAAATCCCAGAGCAAAATCCCACCATGTCTGCTTGCGCGCTAAGACACGGCAACAAACCAAGACAGGCCGGGCAGACGGGGGAAAAAAAATGTTAGACTCACTTTGAAAGGGAATGAATTGTATTGTGTTTTGACATCAAATATCTCCTCTAATGCGATAAGGGAAGCAGTAACAGCTCTCCATATTACATTAAACAAATGGGCTCCAAAAAGGGCATAGCTCAAGAACATATTAATGCTAGACTAGGATTTGTATAAATTGGATTTGGATGAGAGCCTTTAAGGCTTTTTACTCTACGATATATTTCCTACTATGTATGGGGAATCAAAAAAAACACTTGAGGCGATAATTTGGTAAAATGCACGTAAAAAATTGTATGATGACTGTTAGACCCGTGACAAGGAGGAGTCTCTTCAGCATGATACGCCTCTAACATGATAACATTCAAGGATGATTGGATTGGAAAGAGAGCATAAATATGGGAAGAACTGTTGTTTCTCAGCTTTGTGCAGCTAATTGCACCTCTGTATGCTTCATGAAAACGCGTCCGGACACTTCAAGCTTTCCGGACAGGTCAAGCTGCTGCTTTACTGCAGCACAGCCCTTTGGTTCCATCCACCCAAACTGCAAGCGTGAATTAAACTGTCAAACACATTATGTAAAATAAGAAAAATAGTTCTTGTTTTGCTCTCATTGACCAAAAAGGAATGCGGCATGGGAATTTAAAATTGCTTCCAATACCAAGTAGAACATCCTAATCCCTATCAAGAGCACTGCTTTGGACAAGGGGCTATAGCGCGGTCTAGGGAATAGGGTGCATCTTTATTCCTGTCTGCTCTTTTTATGACTCTACAGGGCTGGATAAAAAGAACATTTCAATTTGAAAATGATCAGTAATCCAGACCTGAGCAGTGAGAGTAGTAAAAATAAAATCAGTTCTTTCAGCATTACAGCCACAAGCAAGATAAACTTAATGAATTTACGTACAAAGAAATGATGCAGTTCAATGGAAAATGTGCTTTGTAGAAACTAGAGCAAGAACGCTTTCTTTTCAGCGAGGAGTGGGAGGCATAATTCTGATGTTCGAATGAGTGGTGATCTAGGCACAGGTCCACTTTGTCTTCCTCATTATAATCGAAAAGGCAAAACCGACAATTTATAAATAAGGGTCCAGACAATTAGCAGTAACCAAATGAAGAAGACTTAAGTGGCAAACAATTTCAGGCAGAGAGGATTGTGGGGGAAAAGAGGATTAATGCTGAGAGATAATATAACACAACAAGAAAAACGTTTCTGCACATTAAGTCGTCAAATTTAGGCAAACATTAATCCAGGGGCTGACACTAATAGCCATGAACAAACAATATTAAAAGCTAATCAAAACAACACAAGACAGACCAAGCTGCAACATCTCATTGTGGGTTGAGTAACCAAAAGCGTGTGTAAGGATTAAGGTGCAACACCAACAGAGGAGACTCTCAGCAGCAACGTCAACCACAACTCACCACGCCAGTAGTACTAGACTAAACCCCTATAAGACATGACAACATCAACCACAACTCACCACGCCAGTAGTACTAAACTAAACCCCTATAGGACATGACAACGGTAAACCTCCACAACTCACCACGCCAGTAGTACTAAACTAAACCCCTATAAGACATGACAACGTCAACCACAACTCACCACACCAGTAGTACTAGACTAAACCCCTATAAGACATGACAACGTCAACCACAACTCACCACGCCAGTAGTACTAGACTAAACCCCTATAAGACATGACAACGGTAAACCTCCACAACTGACCACGCCAGTAGTACTAAACCCCTATAGGACATGACAACGGTAAACCCCCATAAAACCAAACACTTTCAAATGCATGAGAAAGAGAAAATACCAAAGCATCCACCAAAAAAAAACAAGATAGATAAGGACCAGATTACTCAATTGGAAAAAAAATCTATATACAAAACTAATTGTGACTAGTAAACCTGTGTTTTGTTATTATTGTTCAGTAGATTTACTCATAGTAGATGGCCAGATGTGTTAAAGTGGTTCTGGTTTTAAAATCTTTTTCCACAGTAACTGCATGGAGGTTGGGACAGGATAGGTTAAAAAATATACAAGACTTATAATGAATAACAATTATCCAGATAAATCTGTATGTGGTCAATTTAGTTTGTTACAGAGAAACCAAGAACAGACTAGTTTTGGGAGGACAGCGGCCACTTAAACAAAACTCAAGGCCAGCTGATGTCCAAGACTGCACACATGGTACAGAAACCATCACGTCACTTTGTTCATTTAAAGTGCATTTTTGCCTTTAAAAACTGTTCATTCAAAGTGAGGGAAAAGAGTGAGGGAAAAGACTTTGGCCCGAGTCCAATCCAACCAAAACCATCTAATTTCCGGTCCATCTTCGATTTGCTCACATTAAGGCATATGAGCAAACTCCACCATCCTAGGGATTGAAATCCATTGTCCCAAAGCCTTGGGAAATAAGAACTCCATGCCAAGGAGATTATTAATTCCCTCACCACAATCAAAGAATACACACATTTCCCTTTTCATTATTAATATAGGTTCATATCTGGTACTGCAGTAGTATCGGCAGTAGTATTCATAGCAGCATTAGTACTAGTACCCATAGTTCCGCCAGTATTTCTGTTGAAATTTAAATAACCACGCAGACGAAGTGATACGTGTAACCAGGGGGACCCTGTAACACTGACAACATCCCTGCTGCAGCCTCCATAAATCTTCCTCCTTAAGAGGCCCAGCCATCAATGACCTTCAAAGACACTGCCCGTGTCCATCCTAAGGCTGCGATAAGGCGAAACTAACCACAGCTATAAAGCGGCACGCTTTTGCTCTGAGCGGCGGCGATCTCCCCCGGCCATGAGGGTGTCGGGCGACGAGGAGAGACGTGAGGGTGTCCGGGGGGGGGGGGGGGGGGGGGGGGGGGGGGGGGGGCTGGTCCGAGAGCGATGCAACATTAAACAGATTGATTTTCATTCGGCACACGACAGCCCCTCCATGGATCACGCAGAACTCCGAGTCGTCTGTCTTGTTTACTTGAGGGATAACAATATGAATGTGGGGGAACACTGGGCCTTCTCCCGAGCCAGCGGATGGAGGGGGAGGAATAAAACAAAAAGGACAGGGAAAAGGGGATGGCATATTTCATTCCTGAAGGAGGAGGAGGACCGAGTAATATTGGCTGGCACAGGATGTGCGGAGAGGCCAGTTCAGCAAAGATGTTCCACAGAATTCCTCGTCTCTGTCCATCCATGGGTTAAATGTAATAAAAATATGGTTCTTCTGTAGGTTTCTTCCTTGACGGGTGTCTTCCTGGGCCAGTCTGCTACAATCTATGCCTGCTCTATGCGTTCTAGACTGGGTTATAGTACAGAAGAAGAAAACTGCACGAGGGTGATCCTGTTTTCCCCTGTTATCAATATTTTGGAATACAGTACTGACTTTATTTTGTCAAAAATCTTTTGGGACTTTTAGAACTCAAAAAGCAAGTTGCTACACTGAAATCTGTTCAGCAGTGTGAGTTATGAAGTGTTTGGGGCTCCATTTGCAACGAAACGCCCACAATATTTCGTAGGAAACCTTTTTTGCCGAACACACACCTTAAGGCGCCGTTCATCAACGTTCCACGTATTCTATAACATTCTTAACGGAGGCTGATGTGTTGGATAATAAAAGCAAATAGGTTCAGAAGTTTGCACCTTTTGGGGACGCATTCTTCACACACAGACACACACAGACACACACTCTCTCTCTCTAACTGCCCCGACCCTGCCTTTCTCCCTCGCTCCCTAATTAAGAGTACGGCTCGTTAATGCTTAGTGCTTTACTCTGCAGCGGGCCCAGCATCCCACTGCTTTCCCCGTTACATCTGACCAATTACTCTAATCATCACGGAAGGGGGTGAGGCCTCTTTTGTAAACGTTAATTAGGATATAGCCAAGGCCGGTCATTTACTGTCTGGTCTTCAGTTCAGCAAACTCGGAGGTTAAACTCTAAGGGCCGTTGATGTTCCGGGGGATGTTAGAGGGCCGTTGAAGTTCGGGAGGATGTTAGAGAAACATCGTAATAAAACAAGCCTAAGCAGCACCAACCCATTATTGAATCTGTCAGGCCGGCAGCGTATCACCCTGCACCCCATAGCTTTCCTCTGGAGCTACACAGGGTCCCTCCCGGTCGATCCCTGGCTGTGAGCCATGCTGCTGGAAGTGGGTGCCGGAGGGCCTGTAGGGGGCGCTCTTCAATCTGGTTTAAATCCAGTGATGAGGACACACCAGAACACCAAGGTAAAACAAACGTAATGTTGTTGATCACATGTAAAGTCCTTCCTTCCGGTCGTCTTCTGGACTGGTGGGCTAAAGACCTGGGAGGAGGAGTTCTAATCGAGGAGAAGCCTTCCTGATCACAACGATTAAGATCTCATGGACAAACTGGACATGTCATTCATATACCGATGCATGCCCCCTGTCATCAAAACCCCTGTGAACAAACTTGGAATTTTATGGGTATCTAAGATATGATAGTGATTCTGTTAATAGATTTAGGCACAAACAACATATTACACAGCCTCTGTTAACATTTGCCAAAGTCCTCGACAGGATCTTTTTAAGAAAGTGGCTTGGCACACCTCCCAATTGATTGATAAAGCCAACGTCTTTAGCGATAGCACTGCTTTTCTCCAAAAAATTGTGATTAAAGAAGAGGCATTTGGAGTGGAGGAGTAAGTACGAACATTTGTGTTGAAGTCACTCTCATGTGAGAAAGCAATAAAGAGAGAGACAGAGACAAAGGAAACCCCAGCTGCTGTGAGCTCAACCTACAGCCTGGCATAAGACGGAAGACTAACAGATTGACTGTCAAATCCCTTTTCATTTAAGTCCAACACTACAACAGCAGTGAAAGACATAAAACTACAAGACACAGCAGTGAACTGGGGAAATCTGCCTCAGTTTAACACCAGCATATATCAGATGCCAGTGAAACAGCAGTACTGTACTACAGCTGCAGAGGACCCAGGTAAGAGGAAGAACAGGTAGACAGAACGAATAGAAAAACCCAGGTAGAGGGCCAGAGACGTGGCCCTTAACCAGTAGGATATAAAACACAACAAAGCTGTGAAGACGGCTGCCTTCCAAACAGAACCATGTTCTGTATGTAACGCACTACTTTTAACCTGGGCCAATTGGACTGGGAACCAAGCCTCCCACAGACACTGACCTGCTCGACCCACACGCCAGAGCCCTTCTCCGGAGCCCAGAGGATCATGGTCTTGTCCATGGAGGCGGAGAGTAGACTCAGGGACTGTTGCGGGCCGCCACCTTCGGAGGGGGGGGGGGAAGAGGTCCATTATGAAGGGCCAGCATCAGGTTCCTGCCCCGTTTCCCAACCCCAGCAGTACACACAGAACTGACTAAATATCAGTGCCTATGCAGTAAAAGGGAAATCTGAAAAGATAAGTAAATTAATGCTAACTAAATCTTGGAATTAATGTTGCTTGTTAAAATAAAGTATTTGTCATGTGACTTAGTAAAATAAAACACTATATCGTACCCCACTTTGAGAACGCGTTGTTTTACTTAAAGGTAATAAGCAAAATGTAAGTCAAGAAATGTCATGTTGCTTTGATGTCACTTCCTGTGGCATAGGGGCAACGGCACTCTATGAAGCAGGTTGGATCGATAAAACCTTAAATGAACGACAACGGGCAGAGAGAGCGAGGTGAACAAAAAAAAATAGCTTTAGGATGAACAGATGTTCTAACAACCAGTGACCTCACACCATACCTGTTAAACCCGTGAGAAGCATAGAGCCTCCCCATAAGAGTTAGGACAAGACACTGAGCGACACCTAGTCAGGGGACAAAATGGCGGATAACGGTCAAGTGGGGCACAAACACTTCCGGTCCTTCCAATCAGGGGCTGATTCAGACTGGGGATAACCAGGCAATTAACTAGCAGCCACAAAAACATGAATTAAAAATCTAAATATACATATACATTCAAACAAACAAAAAATAAAGAATATGTTTATAGGACCAGTTAGAAGCTTGGCCACACCTACTCATTCAAGGGTATTTCCTTACTTTTACTATTGTGGAATAAAAGTGAGGACATCCAAACAATACCAAATAACACAGTGGGGAAAAAGTGCTAAAATAAATCTAAATACATGTATGTTTTAGATTCTTAGTATCTACACTTTGCCTTGATAACAGCGTTGCAGTCTTTGCACTCTGTCAACCAGCTTCATGAGGTAATCACCCGGAATGCATTTAGATTAATATGGGTGCCTTGTTAAAAATAATTTGTGGAATTTCTTTCCTTCTTACTGCATTTGAGCCTTTCAGTTGTTTTGTTTTCTTAAATCAGATTCTCTACATGTATGGCAGCCATTCCATTCTAGTGTCTGTAAAATTCCAACACAGGCACACATTTTACTTAATGAAGTACTGATTAGGTGATAACTTCAACCAAATCTAATTTAACGAAGTATAAAAACCACTGCTGTGGTCATCACTATCCTCTTGAAATAGTACCAGATGGATGGCAAAAACAGTGTAATAGGTGCCTTAAAAGTCTTTTGAATGAAAAAAATAACTATTCAGCATGACAACAGAGTTGAAAAGTAGAGCTTTGAGTGAGGATTCAATTCTGGCTTTACTGGCAGAGGGATACAGTGAGCGTCAGGTTACTTCCATCCTGAAAATTTCAAAGACGGCGGTTCATAAGAACAGGGTCAAGCAACAGACATTGGGGTCAACAAAGCTACAGACTGGAAGAAGGCGAAAACGACTGTCCAACAACCATAGGACGACATCAAGTGACCTACAAAATGAATGGCAAACAGCAGCTGGGGTGAAGTGCACGGTGAGGACGGTTCGAAACAGGCTCCTAGGGGCAGGGCTGAAGTTGTGTAAAGCTAGAAAAAAGCCCTTCATCTATGAGAAGCAAAGAAGACCCAGGCTGAAGTTTGCAAAAGACCATAAGGATTGGACCATAGAGGAATGGAGTATGCTTAACTGCTCTGATGAGTCAAATTTTCAGCTTTGCCCAACACCTGGTCATCTAATATTTAGATGGAGACCTGGAGAGGCCTACAAGCCAGTGTCTCGTACCCACTTTGAAATTTGGTGGAGGATCGGTGATGATCTGGGGATGATGGGGGAGTACAAAGTTATCCTGGAAGAACCGGATTCCTTCTGCTCTGACAATGTTCCCCAACTCTGAAAATTCCAGCAGGACAATGCTCCATACCACACAGCCAGGACAATCAAGGTGTGGATGGAGGACCCCCAGATCAAGACCCTGTCTTGGCCGGCCCAGACCCGAACTCCAAGTGAAAACCTCCGGAATTTGATCAAGAGGAAGATGGATGGTCACAAGCCATCAGACAAAGCCGAGCTACTTGAATATTTTTGCCAGGAGTAGCATAAAGTCACTCAGCAGCGCTGTGACAGACGGGTAGGAAGCATGCCAAGACACATGGAGGCTGGGATAATTATTATTATTATTTTTTAAATCAGGGTTATTCCACCAAATATAGATTTTTAAACTCTTAAGTTCAAACATTAGTATTTTGTTGTTGAAAAATGTATATACATTTGTTTTCTTTGCATTATTTGAGGTCAGAAAACAATTAATCTTTTTTGGTTATTTTGACCAGTTGTTATTTTTAACAAATAAATACCCTAAAATGACAAGAAATATTGGATTTGGGATTAATGTTTATAGAATAAAACAAAAATATAAATTTTACTCAAACACATACCTATGAACAGTAAAACCAGAGAAACTCAATTTGGCAGTGGTCTCTGAATTTCTTTCCAGAGCTGTATATACACACATCAAGAGAAAGTCTGGCCATCCCAGACTGACGTTGTCTACCTTTGATGACAGGCAGCTGCCAATGGACTCCGTAAACCCAGTTCTCATGGCCAGCCAGAACAGTCTCGAGCGTCACTGCAAACAATGAGGAGGCATCTGTGGGTAGAAGACACAGAGGGAAGTGGAGATGGCAGCTCAGTTCTGGTAGCCCA
This sequence comes from Esox niger, assembly GCA_016801105.1. Lineage (NCBI taxonomy): Eukaryota > Metazoa > Chordata > Actinopteri > Esociformes > Esocidae > Esox > Esox niger. The sequence goes on from JACXGJ010003575.1 coordinate 50,416, forward strand.
AATGAGAGCTGGTCCCTTTCACCTGCTCAGGGAATTTACACACTGATATGACAGACATTCAAGTGCCACCTAATGAAAGTCAAGTTAACTACTTGCTAGAAATTTCTCCGCTTGTCACACAGAGGTGTTGCCATGTCAAATCCGTAGATCCTGGTGCATTGTGGGTAATCTTGGCATGTAAAGGAGTTAAAAAGGCGGCTGATGGCATAGCAACACTGGTGACCCAAAAAATTGGCATGCACCTTGGGGCATAATGTTCGCTTGGACATTCAGAATAACGTCAACGTAGAGCATTACAGATGTCCAATAAATCCAGAAGTTCACTATCGCCTGTGATAACTTAGCGATAGTGATTACTTACTGAACAATCCCAAAATGCCACCTGATTCACGCACACAAACCTAATGGACAGCGGCAGTTACACGTGACGATAACATAACATTATTGCCACACTGACGCAGTGTCTCTCTCTAGACAGGCATTAACAAAAACCTAATTTAGCTGACACATTTTGTAATATACCCTGTTGAAAGGGCCCCTCACCGCTCTCTGTCAGTGCGAAGACATCCTCTGACATCCTGATGGTGCGCACATCCAGATGGTTGCCCTCGGCACCAGACTTGGCAACCAGCTTCCACACCCGGATCAGACAATCCTGAGCACAGCTGGCCAGCAGTAGATCGCCGTCTGCCCGGGATGCGGAACAAGTGAGTATTTATATAGCAGCAGTGTGCATACATTCAACTGAACGTGCACGCCCCACGGGTCTCTTGTTATAGGAACGCAGTACACTGGCAAAGGAATGGGCAAGAGGTTTCCAAAATATTCCCAATGCAATTACAATCTTGAAAGTGAACAGGGGCACACTTTGAAAGGATGAAGAGCTCATTGGGACGCAGCCTTTGATCGCGGTCAAGAGCAGAGAAACACTGTTTTTTATGATTCCGACTTAACAATCTACAAAGACTCGGTACAAAATATCTACGCACGTCAGATAAAAAAAAAAAAAAAAAGGATAATCTATTGCGCCAGCTGTCTGTCTCACAGCATGTTTTGATGCTGTATTAATTGTGAGGCAACTATATTAACACCGTTTGGAATTTCACTGTGTGTCATGACCGCCTGCTGGGCACACACACAGAGTTTAGTCACATTGTTAGCCTTTATATCGATGGTCTATACAGGACTATACATTTAATCAAATCTCCACATGGGCTCGGATCGAACAGAGCGCAGTCCATTTCAGACGCACTCTGGGCGGATGGCTGAGAAAGGAGAACGCACCCTTCTGGAACCTAGATAGGAATGAGAAGGGTTAAAAGTGGGGCGTGACTAGGTCTCCATGGGGATCAGGGGGTGGGCAAAGGTTGTCACCTCTACGCCTGCAACCAGAGTGAATCCTTGGTGATCACAGTTTGTCAGAACCTCGGTTTACTTGTTCTGCCAAAGGTTGGATTGAAAGGGACCCCGACCGACGTCAAAGACAGGGCGTTGGAGCCACGCTGCACAAAGAGGGCTTGGCATCTGAGGAAGGCTGTGAACTGAAAAACGGACCGAGCCCTTCTGCACCAGAGTCATATATTATGGAAAGATGTCGGTCTGCCAAAGTGAACGCACATTAAAGACACGTTTCCGGTGAGTCAGTTGTGCTCCGTCACATCATTTGTGTGTAGCCTAGATGACAGCCAATAACTAATATAGATTTTCGGCTTTGTGTTTGCCTTTGGAGTCTACTTTTGGTGTCTGTCAACATGACAGGGATAAAGTGGTATCACGGGAAGTCAAGGAAGGCATTCTGATGAAAAAAAATGGTTTTGTAAAAAGAGATTTCTAGACATTAACCTCACAGTAACTTCTGACTTCAAATCTCGGAATATAGAGGAGTATGGGAGGAGAACAAAATGTAACTGGTATCCTATTCCAGCATAATGTTTTTGTAATACTCTGGTAAAGCAGCAGACAACATGGGGAAATGTGTGCCATTTGCTGTGAAGTCTCACTTTTCACCACCAATGGATCGACAAGCTTGGAGCAGGTCATGGAGGAGTCATGTGGAGAGGCCCGGAGTAGGTCAGTGAAAGAGAGGGAGGAGTCATGTGGAGAGGCCCGGAG
>JACXGJ010003576.1:0-52539 GCA_016801105.1 Esox niger
GTGTATGTGGTGAGCGGTCATAGACTTGTCCAGTTGAGGGTTGTGTGTTAATGTGGGAGAGGGTTATAGAATTGTCCATTGAGGTTTGTGTGTGTATGTGGTGAGCGGTCATAGACTTGTCCAGTTGAGGGTTGTGTGTTAATGTGGGAGAGGGTTATAGAATTGTCCATTGAGGTTTGTGTGTGTATGTGGTGAGCGGGCTATAGTCAATTTAGTTCCAGGGGCATGTTAACTGCTGTAGGAAAGAAACTGTTCTTCTGGTGGTAGGTTTTGGTCCTGACAGACCTCAGCTTTCTGCTAATGGAGGGATTTCTAAAAAGTCCACTTCCAGGGCGAGAGGGATCAGCCGCAATCTTTGCCACTCACCTCCGCATCCTGGAGGTGGGTAGGTCATGTAGACATGGCAGATTGCAGCCAATCACCCTCTGCAGAGCTGCAGCCAATGCCTTCTTTGGCCTTGGCTGCAGTGTATCAAACTGTGCACTATTCCACATTAAATTAGATTTGGTTCTGGTAATCACCTAATCAGTACCTCATTAAGTAAAATGAGGTGTACCTGTTTTGAAATTGAACAGACACTGGAATGGAATGGCTGCCATACATGTAGAGATACTGTTTAAAGAAAAATGAGTTTCTTAATTTTTTCCAGAGCTGTATATTGGATGTTGGCAATGGTTTTATAATTGTCTACTAAATACAAAAAGTAATTAAGATACAATATTACTCAAGGGGAAATGTACCAATGTAAAGTGGGATGAGAGGGAGAGAGTAAACTAACTCATAAGACCAACCGCTCTGCTGGGGAGGTGGGGTCATCTCTGGAGTGGCCTCTGGTGGTCATACCTTCGGTGGCCCATCCACCTTTTCTCTCTGGGTCGCCATACCTCCTCTTTCTCGGTCAATATATATTCACCCACAACAAGCTTTCTGACTGTGATAACAGTGCTTTATTGCTCCCTAATAGTATCTGCCTATGTAGCAAATACAAGGCAAGCTCGAGCTAAAACCAAAACAACATAGGATGTGGGGAGACATGAAAACAATGCAACTCCAATGACACCGTGGCCATCCGGGTAACTGTGGCTATGCCAGAACCCCTTGCATGGTGTATACATCGGAGTGGTTCATGGTCAGTATTTTTAGGCCACTGTTACATGGTTGTGGGAATATTTTGACATGTAAGGCAGCTTCCACTTCCATTGCTGACCATTTCAAATGTCTCCCAACACTGACTATTTCAAATGTCTCCCAACACTGACCATTTCAAATGTCTCCCAACACTGACCATTTCAAATGTCTCCCAACACTGACCATTTCAAATGTCTCCCAACACTGACCATTTCAAATGTCTCCCAACACTGACCATTTCAAATGTCTCCTCAGAATGCACCAGGGATGGGTCGGCTGCTTGACCAGCTTAACTGTCTGTATCTGACAGCTGCGACATAACAAGTGAAAGGCAGTTACTGGGTGTGTGTTAACCAAGCACATTACTTTCTACATTGAACTTGGATATGTACTTGTGGCCTAGCATATGTAATCCCGGTGAATGTGAATCTCTAATTCCTTCTCGGTTGTTGTAATCAAGGGACCACAACAGATGTGACATACCTTGGTTGACACATAAACGGACATGGGGCCAGGGAAAATGGTTTATGTTGTTTCATGATTAAAGGATTACTGTAAAGTTATCAAGTTCCAAAGATGGGTTGATGGGCATGCAAAAGGTGTGTGGAGGTACATTAGAGCCCTATCCAAAAGCCTGTTATTGCTTTTCTGTTACTACACTCAAGAGCTGCCCAAGAAAAAAAAAGTATACTTAAAGGGGAATAATTATGAAAATCTAGAATTTGTCCAAGATCATAAATCTCTAGAAGTAATTGGTGAACGACTCCCTGTGCATGCAGCTCTCTTACTCAGGGAGAAAAGTGTCCTCTTCAAAGTGTTTTATTTTGGAACTGCTGATGTTGTGTTTTAGTAGACTAAACAGTGTATTTATAGTATACTTCAGTGTTAAAATGTCCCACTTATTTCATACTTTAGCATACATAAACACAGTTGATAACAGAATTGTCTGCACTTAAATACACAGAATCTATGGGATACACATAATATTTCATATATATTAAGAGTATATTGCAGTAAAATGTTGTTTGTGTATGCATATTTAGTACAGATAAAATCTCCTAATTTTGAGGCCAATTGTAATTGTGTAGGCATCGTTACAAATGATTTGTAAGACATATATGTGGTGCTTATGAAGGCATTATGAAGCAGAAACAAATATTTTCTAGTTTAACTTATGACAAATAATAATTATTCTTACAAATAAATTAATAACCTCTCATCAAAGGTGATTACTCACAGTGAACCATGAAATACATCATACTGCAGCTATATTTGAAATCAGAGGTCATGAAAGAAGAGTATAATTGTCCTATTAGACACAAGATGATAACATTACAACAATGAAACGTTTGAGAGAATGTAACTAAGCATTGTGGAGTCCCACCTAATACATTACACTTTACACACTAATAAGGCTTTGCCTCACCTTCTTAATGATGGTTCAGTCACTGTGAATCGTGTACAGTGAAAAATAGCAATTTTACGCTTGAGTTCCGTGTGTTGACTTTCTCATAGTAAATACAACAAGCACATGTTTATAGGTGTTTTAGCTCCACAATTATCCCATCAATACAGCACATCAAGCCTGATTCGAGCCCGACCACCTAACAATTAGGGAATGAGTGGATGGCAATAAGGCCAGGTTGGCAATAAGAGATGAGACATCTGTTAAATGTCTCATCAATGCTGTTGCACCTCCTGGTAATGTTCCTATTAACTCATCAGTAGCGGAGTGATGCCCCCCCCCCCCCCCACACACACACACACACACACACACACTTGTGTGATTTACATAAAATCTCCTGCATTCCTCCATTATTCCTGCAACTCCACAGACCTGCCTGGGCATACACAGACAGCCTGTATGTCCTGCAGGCTGTAGCTATCCTTACTGGTGTCCCATCAGTCAGCTCTCCTGTCCAACATGATACACCCAAAAACACAGCCTTTCCATTCCTCAATCACTGATTTCATTATCCAGTCAAAAACCTGACAAAAACACTTTTAAAATAAACAAATGTTGGGAACTCCCAGATAGACCTTATTGTCAGTCAGCTTATATCTGTTTGTCATGGCGTGGAGTAGGCAGGACACAAGGCACAGGTCGAAGCGGCAGCAACATATGACCTAAATGCACAGGGCATACACAACAATCCACAACAGTGGTCACAAAAGGGCAACGTAATTAGAATCCCCAATTAGAGACAACACAGGGCAGCAGGATGGGGCGCTGGGTCAGGGGGAGGCCCCCTCGAACCACTCTGGAGGCAGTGGAGGCAAAGGCTTGTCATCCCACCCTTCCAGGACCAGCACTGGAAGCCCAGGGTGGGGGGCCGGCACTGGAAGCCGGGGTGGGGGGCCGGCACTGGAAACCCGGGGTGGGGGGCCGGCACTGGAAGCCCAGGGTGGGGGACAGGCACCCGAAGCCCAGGGTGTGGGGCCGGCACCGGACGCCCAAGGTGGGGGACAGGCACTGGAGGTTCCGGGTTGGGGACAGGCACTGGGAATCATAAGGCTGGGACCAGCGGGCAGGAATGAGAGGCCTGGCCAGTTACCGCCCCCTGGCTGGGGTGCTTCAGATCGAGCCAAGCCCTCTACCACCTCGCCCACACCTCCAGGGGCTTGTCGTCATAACCCTCGGGTGGGCGCTGATCCTCCAGCGTTGGGGGTGGAAGCGTCTCTCCTACCCCTTCCTTCACCTTACCCTGGTCTCCCAGGCCTGAGGGATGCAGGGGCTCCTCAATAAGCCCCCACAGCACAAGTGGCAGCAGGGGATCCACTTCTCACCCATCTGCCAGCACCAATAATAACCCTTCCCCCAAAGAACTGCATGGGGAGTCTTCTGGGCTGGTGGCTGGGCCTGTATTTGGGGACACCGGTGTGGTGGTTGTTGCTGGGCCGGCCAGTCCTCTGGCGGGTGACGGTGGGGGTTCTCCTACTGTCCTTCTTTGGTGGATTATTCCGTCACGGTGCGGAGTAGTCAGGACACGAGGCGCAGAGCGATGCAGAAACATTCGTTTTGTTGGGCTCAACAGCAGAAAACAAAAGAAGCAGCAACCACCAACATAAATGCACAAGACATACAAAGCAATCCACACCGGTGGTCACAACCGAACAGGTGGGCACAGGGGTGATGGGTGAGTTCTACCTGCATGCTAGGGTGACCAGCGCACATCTGAACTGGGTGAGTAACCTGACTTCAAATAGTGTGAAATCTGATACTGTGTAGGAGCAATCCCGACATCAGCTGATGCATTGCTGGGCCTCTCTGAAATGGCTATGCTAATTAATGAAGAGATCTCAAAAGAAACATAGAAAATATCCAGTTTTTGGTTTCATTTGCATTCAGCGCCAACTAAAATTCCATAAGATAACTTGTAATATTCGGAAATCCAGGTGAGGGTCTGAAAAAAGACTTTAGCAAGAGGAGCAGATGACAGTAGAGTGTCATCAAAGTTAACATTTAAATGACAGTTTATCACAGATTTACAGAAGACATTTATATTCAGAAGTCTGCCCATCTGATTTTGAAACAGTTTTTCTAGCCTTAGCCCATGCCACATACATATTATGAATAACATTAGAGAGATATAGTATACAGCACCCCACATCGAGAGTGATTTATTGCTTTGACCTTTGACATTTGGCAGCTGTGTCTGTGTGAAAGGATTATGAAAAATGTTTTTTTAATGGTTGTTAATTTATGACCGGGGTGGTAACAGTTGTTTTTCCTAGGTTTCATGTCCAGTTAGGGAGGGAGGGGCAGAACAGTTGTTTTTCCTTGGAAAGTTCGGCTTCCTTCTCTAGGAGGAGAGGATGTTGGGTTTCTGGAGATGTGACAGTGCAAGGGAGGATCAGCAGGTGTTTTCCGGGGGTTTCTTGAGATGTTTCTGGATATATTTGCTTAGGGAGAGGAGCAGAACAAGGGGGGTTGAGCAGGAGATGTTTTTCATATAGTCACAAAAAAATAAGAGGGAGGCTTCCTCCTGGTTTGTCATTTCGTTCGTGTTTTAGTTCAAGATCTGTATGAGAATGCATAATACGGTGCTTAGTAATATTATACTGCGTCTAAACTGAAGCTGTAAAGTTTACTTCATAGGGTCAAGGATTTTTTCACATTAGGAAGAGACCTACAGTCGGATTTGAGGTTTTGGTCTTCATGATCTTCTCACAGATGCGGGGGGATCATAGGGACATATGGGAAGTATGTATTGAAATGGTCTTATTATACATAAGAGGTAGTTTTCCTCTTGGTCAAAGCTGAGTTGAACTGAGAATTTGAATTCCTCTTGGGTTTTAAGATCTTTGTTTTCAAGAAAGTGATCACCTAAGAAATGACAATGGCTCAGGTACTGAGCAATACCTGTGTGCCCATGATAGAAGTAGCCTAAGGTTGCCCATGATATTTAAATGGTCTTATCATATGTTTAAAAAGTTATGTGTGTTTGTGTGTCGACTTGAAAAAAAGAATTAGCCCACTTGAAAAGAATAGGGATATGCATATGTGACTACTGAGTGTAAAAGCAAGATTAGTTTTACATAGAAAAAATTTAATTAATATTCTTGAAAATAAATGCTGCAGACATCAGCTTTGCAGGCATTTATAACCGTCTCAAGCATGTCGAGGTACATTGACAACCCTAAACGTAAAACAAAGCAGAGGGTCCATCATAAGCAAGGGGCCGACCGAACCCCAAATATGCATTTACCCTACTGCCTAGCAATTCAGTTACATAGCTGTCCACACACAAAGGGCTGTCAAAATCCCCAAGAGTGTTTCAAGCAACTCTGTTACCAAACAAGTAGGTTTGCTTAGCGTGACACACGATTAGTGATGTGCAGTTCACGAACGAATCGTTCATTTTGAACAAATCTTTAGAGTGACTCCGGACTCACAAGTCCTTTTTCTAGTGACTTGTTCAATTTTATCGTTCATTCGAACGTTTGAAAGCGGATTACTACAACATGATCACTTGATTCGTACTCGGTCCTCCAGCTCAATTCTGCGATCAACTTCTATTTGCATTCGCAGAGAAACATTGATCAAGGCATAAACATCATAAACACATGTTTATAAATGATAATTGAAGGCAGACTATAATATTTAATATAGTTAATTGATTACTGATGCCTTGAAAACATATGACAACAAGAACGAAGCCACTGCTTTTGCCTGAGTCAGGAGAAGAGTTTTATCATTCAATTGAACGGTAGTTGGGTTCATTTGAACGTCTGCCAGCAGAGTTCTACCTCGACCGCTGGCTTTCAGCTCAGCTGCCGCCTAACAGTTATTAGTTTGAAATTCTCAAAGAAAAGTTGATATAGAAAATAACATTGTAAATACATGTTTGCAACAAATAATTGGATGCATAGCGTGCAGTATACAATGTAGTATTTGATTTTTGATAGAGAAGACACATTATGGCATTATGATGATGAGCATTCACTGTCCCGGGGGGTGTAGGCATTATTGACTCAAATGAACGAAATGACTCAAAAGAATCAAACATTTCACTGAACGTCTTGAAGAGATCTGAATTTGTCTCAAACAGAACATACAGGTTCATCAATCAGATAGTGGGATCTAAAAAATTGAAGCTGAAAACAAGTGAGCATATTTAATATTTTTCATTTGTCATGTTGGTTGCAATTCTAATCTAGTCAAACAATGATACTTTTTTTTTGACATTCAACATTTTTTTCCTTAGGTTTAATTTATTCGGAAGAGAACATACTGTATACAGTCCTAGGGACCAGTGATTTAAAAAATACCAACCAGGTTTATGTCACAACACTTTTTGTCTCTGGTCCCTTGTATTGTATGTTAATTTCAATGATGCTGCTTGTAGAAAACTTTAGGAACATCTTATGATTATCTTAATGGTATATCTTTACTTTGAGTTTAGTAGGTTTGAAAACTTGAGCCACTCTGAACTCAAGACCAACTGACTTGGTAGTAAAAATCTTGTTCACTAACATTTCTGAGGTGTCTTGTAATACTGGGATAATGCAAAGTTTGGTAATCTGAATTCTGACATCTCTGATACATGCAAAAGGGCAATATTCATTCATATCTAATTCAGATTAAAAAACCCAAGTTCACGTCGCAGAACCAAGGCCCATGAGGATACAAGCATATAATGCCATAGGTGAACCCAACGGATGCAATCTGTCAACTCAGCTGTAGAGATTTACTCCCCTCCTCCCTCTTATTTGATCTAGTGTCCTTCTTCTTGCTTTGTGTCCTCTCCTCTTTAACTCACCTCCATTTTCTTTTACTTTGCCCCCTCTCTCTTACCTCACCTACTCTTTCTTATTCCTTGCTTCCTCACTTTTAAGCAACTACCTCCCTCTAATTTCATATTCACGTATACACTCTTTCTTCTCCACCTCAATCTGACCTAACCTCCTCCCTCTCAACTCAACACTTCCCTCTTACCTCGCTCTCCCCCATCTTATCTCGTCTCTTCCTTCTGGCCTAATGTCCTTCTCAGAGGTATTTGTGATTCCTGCGAATAAAACACTGTCTTTTGTCAGGAGTCTTTCCTGTTTTGTCTTCGCACTGCCATTTGAGCCCTAGCAGTCATTCAAGCTCTGAACAAATTCCACTCTGTGTTTTCTTTGCCTAGACCATAAATGCAGAGGGTTAACCCCAGACTGGGGCCATGCCTGTTTAACTTCATAGGTTCACAAGGCTTCTCCATGGGTCACAATCAGGGTGTCAAATATGAGTCATAAATTAAGAGTTGCAGTCCAGTAAGGGCTTCAGTTTCTATAAGGCTGATCTGGGTTGGGTTGGTAAAGGAGAGCTGGTGAGAGGGACATTGAGAGGAACTCCAAAGCAAGCCAGCGGCAAAGCGGGCGCACACACACAAATACAAAAACAAGGGAGCTCAAACAAAAACACACAGAAAAGTCATATCAATACTTTTGGCAGAAAGTCTGAAGGCATCAGTAAAGTTTGCCTTGCTCTCTTTGTTTGCAATGAAAACACTAACATTATGTAACTGACTGAATACTGTCTTTTTGTTTGTAATAACTGGTTAGTTAAATTAGACTTTCATTGCTATATAGGTATGACACATCACATTGTTGCCTATTTCAAGATGGTCATACCATGGATTATTTAACCATTTGAACTTGTGTTTTCAGACCTATGTTTGCATTAAAACATAAATGGCATTTATATATATATATATATATATATATATATATATATAAATATAGCTCAAGCCCAGCAAACACTCCACAGCCAGGTGCCAGTCCAGGAGCCTGGTGGTTGCAATATATGAATGCTAGTGGGTTCGAGAGAGCTTTATTCTATTGGGTTTGCGAGAGCTTGACTGACATAGCAAAAGCAACTGCAGTAAAACAGCAAGTCCCTAGCACAAACCCACACAGGGCTATATATAACAGAACGGGATTTCATTGCAGTGTAAAATGCAACAGTACATTTACCTGACAAATTAACTAATTATTAATTTAAGGTACAGACTTAATTAGGGACAGACAAAGATTTCAATGTGGGGGACACAATAATTGTCTATTCTCCAATTGAGCCATGGGTGGAAGGGCAATAGAAAAGATGGAATTACACACTAACACACTGCAGCTGCCCTCCACTCACTTTTCTCTTCCCTCTCACTGCATCCTTCACTCTCCCCCTCCGTTTCTTGAATCTAATCCTTTATCCTACCCTTCCCACTGTATTTTTCTCGGATTGTTGTTCTCTGTCCTTAGTAATGCTCTCTGTTTGTCCCTCACAAGTGCATGTTATTTTCATACAAACGCCTCTCATAGCTAACTCTCCATGTTCCTGTTTTATATCATAGCCTCTGGAGCCCCCGTTGAGTTTATTGTTGTCATCTGTTTCACTGATAATCTGCCTGTTTGTGACCCTACAAGCCGCCAACAAGCCGCCAACAAGCCACCCAAAACACACACACACACACACACCACAGTGGATCCCAGATCCCCTCACGCAAAGCTACCAATAAAAGGTAGAGATCCCAGGGTAGACCACCACACCACCCCTAACTGCTCTTCCCCTGCTACCAACTGTGAAGACCAGAACCAGCCCAGGGAAAACCCTATTGGACGCTACTCCAAAACACTGGATCTTTTTCCCTTTTTCTCCCTCCCTCAGTTCTGATAAACAATCCTGCTATCCTACTTAGTGTGACATGTCAAACATGGGGAGGAAACTATTTTCTTTCTGTGAGGCTTAATAGTTGCTTAGGAAACACAGACATACACACAACGTGCACACGCACACACTGTGACATCTCTCATTGCAGAGCAGATTGTCATAGGAAGGGGGAGATTGAAGAACATTAGCCTGATCTGAGGCAGCTCCTCAGGGGAAGGAGCTGGAGGCTGTCCTTTATCTGGAACGGAGCCATCGTCTATCTCACTCAAACAGCCAGAAGAGCACTGTGTTTCATAATACATGTACAAGTCATTTAATCTTTATTTTAATCCAAAGTGATTTTAGTGTGATCCTAGCAGGGGGACTTTAGCATAGCTATTAGCAACTGTGCCACCCAAGACCACGGCAGTATATCAAGTTTCAAAGTTCTGCTATGTTGTAGTGCTAACTGCTGAGTAGCAGCATGCTGAGAGAATGATAATAAGAGGAGAATGGGTTGTGGCAGGGTGGAGAGGTGCGGAGGAGTCAATGTTCAGTCATGTCAAGATTTACATTAAACATAGATTATCCATATTCATAGCATGGCTAAGCAAACTCAATGTCAAACAGTGCTTGTAGCGGCAAGCCTCTGATTCAGAGAATTCCACACAGTGCCAATCCTTTACATGTTAGAATGGTGTATATATACAATGTAGGATTCAGTCATGTTGCTACTGATCCATTCAAACGAGTTTAGTATTAGTACTAAAACAAGGTATGCACAGATGCTTTCTAAATGTATTATACATGGTGTTGATTCAGGCTATGAAACATCTAAATTAAAACATATACAAATATTTGCTTCACCAAGAACAAATTATTGCTTTTTTTGTAGTTTTAATATTACTAATCAAAAAGAGGCACCAAAGTCCTCTCAGACACAGATAACTGGGGGTGTATTGATTTGTATTTTAGCCATCATGAGGCATTTGGCAACCGTCCTGAGAGGTCCCTGATTCTAATCCCCCTTTCGCCATGGTGATGATAGCTATGTTGTTCTGTCCCTGAGCAAGACAGTTAATCCTAACTGCTCAACCTCCCTCCATAACATTCCAACCAAATCATTTCTGTAAACAGGAATTTGTTCTTAATCAATTTATCTGGTGAAATATTGGTAAGAAATATGTAGAAATATAGAAGCCATGACAGGGTAAAGGGAGAATTATGTATTTTTTTATTTTGTTTGAATCGGTAATGGTTGTCTACACAATTGCCGAATCTGTGAGTTAATGATGGATTTTTGCTGGACTGCGTAAGTGGATCCGGCTAAGAGCGACTGTCGCTAACTGAGTGACTGACTGCCTGACTGAGTGAGAGAGTGAGTGAGTGACTGACTGACTGACCGAGGACCTCTTGTTAAATAGCGTAGTTGTTAGAGAAGCGGACCTGCAAACTATAAGTCCCGTTTTTGCCTCCTCACAGGCAAAGCAAAGTACACAGTATGAATATTTCCATATAGACAAAAGCTTTGCTGGCTATAACCTAGTCCTGAGCCAACAAAGTGTGGATCAGGGGAGTTTGGTGCAGGGATGAAACATGTTTACAGACGTGTCCTAAGTTTTTGAAGTATGCATCCGTGCATGTGTTTTCAGGACGTGCCTCTTTGGTGCAGGGATGAAACAGGTTTACAGGCGTGTGGAGGAGGAGAGTTTGGTGCAGGGATGAAACATGTTTACAGGTGTGTGGATCAGAAGAGTTTGGTGCAGGGATGAAACATGTTTACAGGTGTGTGGATCAGGAGAGTTTGGTGCAGAGTTGAAAAATGTTTACTGGCTTGTGGTTCAGGAGAGTTTGGTGCAGAGTTGAAACATGTTTACAGGCATGTGGATCTGGAGAGTTTGGTGCAGAGTTGAAACATGTTTACAGGCATGTGGATCAGGAGAGTTTGGTGCAGAGTTGAAACATGTTTACAGGTGTGTGGATCAGGAGAGTTTGGTGCAGGGATGAAACATGTTTACAGGCATGTGGATCAGGAGATTTTGGTGCAGGGATGAAACATGTTTACAGGTGTGTGGATCAGGAGAGTTTGGTGCAGGGATGAAACATGTTTACAGGCATGTCCTAAGGTGGTGCAGGGGTCAGGGCTTCAGACTGACGTTCTTCTTTCTCAGGACAAAACTGTGACATTTCCAGGGACCGCCTTAGCTCAAGAAAGGCTACCAAAAACTGTGGCCGGAAAACAGGTTGTCTGGTCACCTCGTGACTCACATGACTGAAACACGGAACAGGCCGTTTTAATCATGTGATGAAATGAGTCATAACCAGTTACTAGTCATGCTTTCCACACAGCTTGTAACTCACTTCTGTATTGAATCCAGGCATGAGTTTCCTTTTTTACTCGCAGAAAACTTTTCTATATATTAATAGATTTCCTCCAAAATCTTTGAGTGCTCAGCTAATCACTATTGACCCCAACCTACAGCGTATTACTGCTGGAGCCACAGCCATGACTCTCCGATCAATAACAGCAAATAACCGTGAGAGGCCGACAATGTGGGGTATGATAGAGGAAGGGTGAAACACACACTTATCGCTGCATGGGTGTTGCGGTTGTAAGGATTTCCACAGTAAACTCAATCTGAGCCAGAGCACTAAGCATCAGGCTGTAAATGAATGGGCTCCTGCTATGGCTTTGCTCCACCAATGGCTTTTCCAGACTCACCCACACTTCACACCAAATGGCACACTATTCCCTATCTAGTGCACTACTTTAAAGCCCACAAGGCTCTGGTTATTGCGGGTGTTTTTGGAGGGTGCTGTTTGGGACACAAGTAGAATAACATGAGAAGGTGTTCCACAGCAGAGGATCTAAACAGGGGCTAAAAATACACTATGTGGAAAGACATGGCAACGTAATACCTATAGTAATGTAACAAGCACTTTAAGGGGACATGGAGAATAGGGAAAACAAGGGAGAGTGAAGTGAGGTAAGTGTCCGGGATGTTGGACCGCAGAGCATAGAAGGAAACCGCGGGCTGGAATGTACAGATGGTCAGCTTTCCAACATCAGCAGCTATTGGGGGGTTTGTGTGTGTCAGAACCATAGCAACACCCCCTCTGGTCCATGGCCCAACAGTAGGGGTAGACATTCCTTGGAAACAGCACATGAAAAAGATACGTTGAGGTTAACTGAATGCGGAACAAGGTGGAAAGGACACCATAGGCGTATCATCACATCATCTGACTTAACGTTTTTGGACATTCATCAAAATCCTTCATGACTTATTTAATATAAAAGACCCAGAATGCTGTCCATTTCATACATAGATTTCAGGTTTAATGTCCATGTAAGCTCATATTCAGAATTTCACCTGAACTTGGTGTGAACTTCATGCACAAACTGGATGCAGGATATTTCGGATGGCCAGAAATGAGGATCTTTCTACAATGCAAGATCCCAATGGTATTTCTGTATTGGTTAGCTTGGCCTATTAACCTATACTCTGGAATCATATATTATGTATTTTATACAGTATCTTAAAAATAATGTAATCTATGAGCCATTGTGTCACCACGGAACTGTGGGGAGGTCACAAAAATTACACTGTTCTATTTACAACGCCCTTTCCTAAAAATTTGGGACGCTGTGTAAAATGCAAATAAACACAGAATGCAATGATGTGCAAATCATTTATTCCTGTATTTTACGGTTTTAATAGAGATTACCTATAAAATACCAAAACTGCAGTCATTGTTATTATTTTGGGAAAAATATATGCCCATTTTGAATTTGATGCCTGCAATACATTTAAAAAAGTTGGGTCAGGGACATGTTCACCACTGTATAGCATCACCTCTTCTTTTAACAATACTCTATAAGCATTTGGGAACCAAATAAACCAACTGCTGTAGTTTTGAAAATGAAATGTATACCCATTCATGTTTAATATAGGATTGCAACTGCTCAACAGTTCTGCGTCTTTTTTGTCGTATTTTTCATAAAGCGACAAATGTTTTAAAGAGGGGACAAGTCAGGACTGTGGGCAGGCCAGTTTAGCACCTCTTACTACAAATCCATGCTGTTGTTATGCATGCAGAATGTGGTTTGATATTGTCTTGCTGAAATAAGTAAGGCCTTATCTGAAAAAGACATGAATGGCAACATAATCCTCCTGAAAAAAGACCACTGGACCTTTTTCTTTCCTTTTCAAAAAAGTTGAAAACTAAAGTTTTGAGTGAGGAATAGCAGCGTTCAATTTGCAGCGGTCTGTTAATTTTAACCCTTCTGTCCCTCACTCAAACCTTATTTTTCAACTGTTTTGGAAAGGAAAGAAGAAGGTGCAGTGGTCTATTAATTGTTTCCGGAGCTGTGTGTTGCCCCAAAACCTGTTAATAATTCAGAAAATAATGTTATATATTATGAAAAGAGTAAACACAGGAGTCAGAGTCTAAATTATCAGTGTCTAAATAATCATTTTATTCTGATTATTGTTATGATTTGCACATATCTGCATTCTATTTTTGTTCACATTTTACATTTGTGGAAACGTGTTTATGAATTAGCAGAGGGAACCATTTGAGAGCTGCGTGCCTGGCGTTTGTCAGTTGGTATTCAATGCAAGCAGTGTTCTCTGGAACAGATTGTGTGTCACAGTGGTTTTACAAAGTGCTGCTTTTGGCAGGCCTTACAGCTCCATTGATTTTATATAGTAGAGAAAAGGAGTGGGAGTCTCTCAGAGCACCATAGTAAACCCAATGCAAATTGCTGTATGAAATGTCTTCTGGGACACACAGAAGCACGTGCAGCAAAACAATAGCAAAATTATGAAGGCCCCGTTCTGTAAACACCAATGTCTAAGAACCACAGGAATACAATGAAATTGACCAAAGGGGGACCACATGCTGACCACACTACATATTGAATAGTCAACAGAAACTTAAAAGAGACATACAAAACAAGGAATGAATCTATTGTCCACTAGGAGTGTGAGACAGATATATATTACATGCTGTGATCCTTGATAATCTAGATGAAATTGATATAGTCTATAGAAAAGTTCAGTGAGAGAACCTTCACTGCTTCAATGTAAAAGGGTGGGCATATTGTAGGGCTACAGTGTGACTGTGGGGCAGTGTGGGCATAGTGCCATTGCTACAGTGTAACTATAAGGCAGTGTGTGCATAGTATCACGGCTACAGTGTGACCGTAGGGCAGTGGGGGCATAGTGCCATTGCTACAGTGTAACTATAAGGCAGTGTGTGCATAGTATCACGGCTACAGTGTGACCGTAGGGCAGTGGGGGCATAGTATCATGGCTACAGTGTGACTGTAGGGCAGTGGGGGCATAGTATCACGGCTACAGTGTGACAGTAGGGCAGTGTGGGCATAGTGCCATAGCCACAGTGTGATTGTAGGGCAGTGGGGGCATAGTGCCATTGCTACAGTGTAACTATAAGGCAGTGTGTCCATAGTATCGCAGCTACAGTGTGACCGTAGGGCAGTGGGGGCATAGTGCCATAGCTACAGTGTGATTGTAGGGCAGTGTGGGCATAGTGCCATTGCTACAGTGTAACTATAAGGCAGTGTGTGCATAGTATCACGGCTACAGTGTGACCCTAGGGCAGTGGGGGCATAGTATCACGGCTACAGTGTAACTGTAAGGCAGTGTGTGCATAGTATCACGGCTACAGTGTGACCGTAGGGCAGTGGGGGCATAGTGCCATTGCTACAGTGTAACTATAAGGCAGTGTGTGCATAGTATCACGGCTACAGTGTGACCGTAGGGCAGTGGGGGCATAGTGCCATTGCTACAGTGTAACTATAAGGCAGTGTGTGCATAGTATCACGGCTACAGTGTGACCGTAGGGCAGTGGGGGCATAGTATCACGGCTACAGTGTGACTGTAGGGCAGTGTGGGCATAGTGCCATGGCTACAGTGATTGTGGGGCAGTGTGGGTATAGTATCATGGCTACAGTGTGACTGTAGGGAAGCTTGGGCATTGTGCCACGGCTACATCCGGTGGGCAGGGGGCAGACGGAGTGCCTTGGAGCTGCTCCAGGACATAGTATGAGACTCTGGATCAGGTCCAGCCCAGCTGGGGAGTCAAGTCTCACAGTAACCTGGATATACTGCAGCAAGCCCACCCGCTGACAGATTTATCAACCTGGGCTGTGCCTTGCCAAGAGGAAAGGCTCTGGGCAAACTGGCTAACCAAAAGACATTGGTTATACACTGACCCTCTTTTCCTTGGTATCTATCCCTAATGTATTTCATTTCTTTTACACATCCTCCTCTATTTCTTGTTCTTGATCATTCCTTTTTTCTAGTCTTTCTCTTTCACTCCATTGTCTTCCGTCTTGGTTTGCCTCAAAACCATTTCCTTTATCGTACCATTTATTTAATTAACTTTTTCACTTTCTGACATTTGCTATCCTTGTCTCACCGTTTCACAGCTGTAAATAATTCCGATCACTTGTCCAACAACACACAGTTTCTACTTTTATTTGGGTCTCAAGATGCATTGCTTTTGATTTTTTTTTTACATTCTCGATTAGGTCCTTACTAAAATGCAACTCACCAATCTAATCATCATAGCATACTGGGGTCACATTGAGCTACTGTAAATTAATTGAGAGGAGGAAAGAGAATAACAGATGAGTCACTGAGGGTAGGCGAGGAACCAGAGGCCGAAGGCAGGGGGGCAGGAGTGATCCAGGGCATGATGGCCTGGGCAGGGCGAGGTTGAGCAGTACACCTGCCTGCCTGATTAAGTCTGTTACAATAGACTCTCTGTTCCTTCTTGTTCACCTGTCTGCATGGCAGGGGGCCCTAAAGGCTCTCTCTCGCCTACCTGTCCAATGCACAAATTCCTTCACTGTTGTCCATCTCCCCATCTATAAATGTTTGTATGTATGTATGTACACAGAAAGAACTACCTTGGATGACCTACATAGACTATTTACTTCATCACACATGTAACAAACACATTAGTAAACAGTGCTCCTAATGCATGTTTTCTAACATAATCCACACATATGCATGTACAGTAAAACATTGTATGATTTACATAACATCTGCATTCCTCCATTATCACTCCGTCTCCACAGACCTGACAGGACTTACACAGACAGCTCATATTTGCTCTCCTGTCCAACAAACTATGCCTCAACAAACAGCCTCCTCATTTCCCATTGTCAGTACTGTATGTCTTGTCAACATCCCTGATTAATTATACAGTCAAAGCTTCTAAATAGCGCTTTAATAAAAAAACAGAATTAACTCTGATCCACTGCACCTCCCCCTGTCAGATTCAGTAAAAATATGTTAGACAATCGGCAACAGAATCAATACACTACATTCCCCTTGATTTCTTGACGCCACACACATGTTCAAGGCGCTCAGCGTCAGAGACAGCAAAGCAACAACAAATCATCACTGAACCTCCTCCATGTTTGACTGAGGGAAGTTGTTGTTTTCTTTGAAGGCTTATTTTTTATTTTCTGTCAACACAAAGATGGTGGGCCTTACCAAAGAAGCTCAAAGTTGGTCTCATCTGTCCGAGGTGATTCTTCCAAAAGGTCTGTGGCATGTTCAAGTGTATTATGGCAAATTGCAGTTGAGATTTCTTGCACCTCTCTCATAAGATGATCTCCTACCAAACAATCCACTTTCAGATAGTTTTGGAGCTTTATAAACATTAAACAGTCCAATTTTGCATCTCTCCTTTTCAGACAATTATCTGGTTTTTCGTTTTTCTCCATGCTCATTGTGGTAGAACCACTTACAAAAAACAGGAGGATGAGTCCTTTTCTCTATTTAATCAGGGTGAATGAGTGTTTTTGCAGGAAACTG
Organism: Esox niger; assembly: GCA_016801105.1. Classification (NCBI taxonomy): domain Eukaryota; kingdom Metazoa; phylum Chordata; class Actinopteri; order Esociformes; family Esocidae; genus Esox; species Esox niger. The sequence goes on from JACXGJ010003576.1 coordinate 17,110, forward strand.
CAATTTACAACAGATGAGTTCAATTCCACATTAAAGAAGAATCATCTGCTCAAACTCAAAGTATTCATTCAACCATTCATTATGTGATTTCTTTGTGGACTAGGTGAAGACTGAGTAAATTATACAGATTTTTTATTCAGAACTCAAATAAATACATGAGTAGATACAAAAAAATTTTGGAATTCCAAATGTTCTAGGTGAAAGCATACATTGTTGTTATGAAGTTCAAAAATGCCAGTACTGGCAAAGAAATGGACCGAACTGGAGAGTTAAAGCTAATACTGTGCACTTATATCTGAATCAATAGAGAAAAACTGTTGTGACTTTAAAATTAAATCTAAATACAGAAGGTTTACTAATTTGCAGAGCTATAATTTAGTAGAGGGAACATTGCTAAATTTTTCAAAGCATCAACAAAACAGTTTCAAATTAGTCTGTAAGAGAGTTGAGAGATGTTGAGTCTTGGATAGTCAAATAGTGCCCAGGATGTCTGATCACATAAGGGAGACGTATTCATCTCCTTTATTTCTGAGAAAGGGCCACCAAGGCAGCCAACCGTTGCCATCCAGGAGGTTTGAGTTAAAAGCGGAAGACAAATTTCACAGGAATGTGTGCCAATTGAAAATAGGAGCATATGCTAAATACCTCGCCCCCCAAAAAACAAAAAAATAGCACGACAAGTTGGTCATTGTCATTGCGATCCTGCTAATTTTAAACATTGACAAGTGTGAATGTGTTGTTAGAGCTCTCGATAACTGCCCAGAATTTAGCTGGCGTTGTTAACAAATATCTGAGGGGGAACAAGTTGTGAGAGTATACTGTCTGGAAGACAATGATGCCATTACCCATTTAGACTCAGAAGATGAATCGGACAATGATGAGGAAATCCCAGACTGGGATACTGTTCAAAACGTTGTCAGAGAAAAAGAGATGTACAGCGTTGTCACCTATGGTGACAGTGTGATGGAATCAGTGGAATGTCATGCAGCGTATGAGAAGAAATTTTACAAAATTCAGACATTTCAATGCAAATGCGTAGATGGCTGAAAAGAAACGTTGGCTAGTCTTGTATAAAACAACTGTCCACGGATTTCTTTTGCAAACAAAAGGGCGACCACAGCATTCCATGACAGAGACAAAGGAAAAGGTAACATTTGCTGATTAGCTACAGAATTCCTTTTCAGAGAGCTGTCCTTTGCATTGCTAGTTATCTAGCTAAAGCTGCTGATGTTACTGTTAACATTAGCTAGCTAGTTAACAACATTAATTTACCAGCTAACATTTCCTGGTTTCTAGCTTGTTCATTGGGAATCTAGCTTTGCCTGCAGATTAGCTATACTTTAATAAATAATACTGTAACAGTTCTTGTATGTTGGCATTCTAGCTGAACCATCAATGCAGACAGCGACAGTACGTGTTTCAGGGGTGAACAAAGACCATCTCTCTGGCAAGTGTGAATCTTTCAAGGCTTTTTTCTCAGAATCAAGTAGAGCAGATAATGAACATTTAAAGCAACATATCTTTCTAATAACTTTATCAAACTGTATTGTATTATATACCATTACAAACCACTGAATCTGGACCTTAATAGAAAAAATTAAAGTCAAAATGTTGCGGTCGGACCCTATTCCTGAATTCTGTCACAATTTAGGATGGGAGACAAATTGGATGACAATGCCGAAACAAAATAAATCCTAAATAATACAAGGATGGTTGGCATACAAATTAGTGTAAATCTACAGTTTATCATTAGGCCACACACATAAACGTTTACAGCTCTGGGATTAGACTTTAGCAGAGACAGTGCCAGAGCAATTAGAAGTTTTAATTGAACCGAATCAAGAGTTCCTGAAAACAGAATGTCCAATATATCTCACTTTTAATCTCCCATAGAGGGCCATGACCATATTTTAATAATGATAATCAATCTTGTTAAACCAAATACAAATGAAAGACCTTCCAGATTTCCAAGAAATAAATAAAATCACAAAAAACTCAAACTTGCACAAATATGTCACAATAGTTTTTCCCAATGTTTCCAAAGACCAGTTAAATGCAAGTCTTTGGAGAGAAAGTGTTTCTGAGGCCATACTATTGAATGCCCATCTGATTCTAGCTAACACTTTCCCAGCATTCCCTATGGTCCCTGTCCTCTAACTAAATGGATAAATCCTAAATGGAACACTATTTCAGAACAGCTATATATGCTTGATCCAAAATTGTGCACTACAAATGGAAGAGGGTGTCATTTAGGACGTAGCCTTTATACTGGACACAACAGGCTTTATGAGACACAGAGGTGCTGTATGGTTCAGGTGCTCCATAAGGTGGGATAGATATTGGAGTTTTTAATGACACTGGTTCCATCCACTGTAAAGTAGAAAAATACCAATCTGAAATAGCTCATGTTAATGATACATGGAAACAAAACTGCTGCTACAACTGAGAGCATAACAATGTGAGTTTCTGGAAATGCTCCCACATTATGGAAACTGTAAGACAAAGGGTATGGAATAATGACACTAATCAAAATCAAATGTTTGTTCAACCTCCTTTGCAAGAAGATAGGCCTACATTGCATTTGCAAATACTCTCCCCATCATCCTTCACTCGACATGTTATGAAAATTACATTGATATATGGACTGGGCCTTCAAAGCAAGTAGAACAAATGGACAAAGTAGCCAATAATCTATCAAAACTATCACATCACTAATATTCTGTTCTATTGTGGGATTCAAACAAGTTCTCAAAACAGCTGAATATAACCTAATCTCTTGGTAACAGATATTATATCAGATTAACTACTGTTCAAAACACATGCTGAAAACTGAACACAACTGAAAACATACATTAAAGCAGACCTTTTGCTGGTCCCTTTGATACACACTACCGTTCAAATTTTTGGGTTCACAAATGTCCTTGTTTTTCCAATAAAATTATATTAAATTGATTAAAAATACAGTGTTGACATTGTTAGTGTTCTAAATGACTATTGGAAACAGCAAATTTGTATCTATATAGGCATGCGGATGCCCATTTCAGCCCTATGTTCCAATGACACATTGTGTTTCCTAATCCAGGGTTATCATTTTCTAAGGCTAATTGATCATTAGAGACCCCTTTTGCAATCATGGTGTGCTGATTAAAACAGCTTTGCTGATTACAGAAGCAATTAAACTATATTGTTGTCTTTAGACAAGTTTAGTACCTGCAGCATCAGCGTCTAGGCATAGTTGCCAAGAAAACGTCATACCTCAGACTGGTTAATAAAAAGATTAAGATGATCAAAAGAACACAGGCACTGGACAGAGTAAGAAATCTGCCTAGAAGGCCAACATCCTGGAGTCGCCTCTCCACTGTTGACGTTGAGACTGGTGTTTTGCGGGTACTATTTGACATTGAGGACCTGTGAGGCGTCGGTTTCTCAAACTAGACACTAATGGTGCTTTTCCACTTCTTGGTTCCCGCTTGACTCTACCCACTTTGGGATCTTTTCCACTACATGGTACCACATCGACTCGGCTCACTTTTTTGGCTTAACCAACGGTCAAATCTTTGGATAGTACCTGGTACCAGATACTTTTTTTAGTATCTACTTTGTCGAGGTTCCAAGCGAGCTGAGGCAATACCAAAAGGTGACTTGAAAACAAGGGAGACTTCTGATTGCAAATTAGTGACTCAAAGCGTGGAAAAAGCAAAACAAGCTGTTCTGCTGTTAGCGGTCTAGTGTCAGAGAATGGTTTTGTGAGACGAGAACACCGTGTCTTTGAGGGTCTGTCCCAGGAATCCTTGCATTGAAATGCCTTAATTTCAGTGTCAGTGCACTCGTAATTTATGCGATCGTATGTTCCCAGAACCCCTCTCGGGTTGGACCTATGCACTGGCATTGAAATCAACTCGTTATCCTCATGAGACCAAAAAAGTCACGCTGTTTTCGTAGCTTACAAAGGGACCTCATCTTTTTCCTCTGGGTTTTTCTAGGCTGGTGTGCATAGCACTGGTCAAAGTAGGTATGTTTCGCAAAACAGAAGCAGTCTTGAAAAAAATTTTTTTTGCAGTCTGCTATGTATAAAGACCAAAGTTACTGCTCACGCGTGCTTCCTCGCTACGACCGGCATAAACACAGCAAGCAAGCAGCAAGCAGTAAGCTACTCTTGAGTCAGTTGGCGTGGTACTTATAGCCAGCAAGTTATAAGGCAATTATTTAAACCTTTCTAATCGAGATGGAGGGCTTATTTAGGTTGTTTTAAATGTGTTGACTAGTTAGGTGTATTTGCCTAAATCTAACAGAACATTGCAGTTACGTCATATATATATAACTTTTTCACTGTTTTTCAAACAAGGTCTGTGACATTGTTATCCAGATTTAGTTTACTTTTGATTTGCCACTTTACGTTTATAGCTTTCAATTGAAAAATAATGAAAGATTTTTTGGGTCACTGCAGAGTTGACATTAGTTGGCAAATACTGGCTTTTGCTGCTATCAGGTGTGCGATATCGCCATTGTTGTTCCCATCTGGGTCCCGTTGGAGGTGGAGTCATCGAAGTTTTCCTGTGATGTCACTATGGGCATGTATAGGATACTATCTGCAGAGGAAAACCAACCGAGCCAAGCCGTGTGGAGCCAAGTTGAGCTGGTACCATGCAGTGAAAAAGCTCCCAAACTAGGTAGTCGAGGCTAGTAGATTCGAGCTGGTACCATGGAGTGGAAAAGCGCCATAATGTATTTGTCCTCTTGGTCAGTTGTGCACCGGGGCCTCGCACTCTATTCTGGTTAGAGACAGTTTGTGCTGTTCTGTGAAGGGAATAGTACATATTGCTGTATAAGATCTTCACTTTCTCAAATGGAATATCCTTCATTTTTCAGAACATGAATAAACTTATGCATTTCAGAAAAAAAGTTATTTGTTTCAGGCCATGTTGAGCCTGTAATCGAACCCACAAACACTGATGCTGAAGACACTGAACTAGTCTAAAGAAGGACGTTTTTTGCTTCTTTAATCAACACAACAGTATCCAGCAATGCTATCACCAAATTGTTTTTTTAATGATCAATTAGCCTTTTAACATGATGAACACAAAGTGCCATTGGAACACAAGACTGGTGGTTGCTGATAATGGGCCTCGGTAAGCTTATGTAGATAGTCCATAAAAAATCTGCCAGCTACAACAGTCATTTACCACACCAACAATGTCTACACTGTATGTATGATCAATGTGATGTTTTTTAATGGACAAAAATTGTGTTTCTTTTGAAAACAAGGACATTTCTAAGTGACTCCAAACCTTGGAACAGTAGTGTGTGGAACTGGGAAAAGGGTTCTATAGAGTATGTATAAGAAGAACTGAAGAATTGTAAAGTCCTTTCAGGCATCTACTATGCCTGAAAGAATCTCTAGACCAGAGTTGTCAAACCGGTTCCATGGAGGGCCAAATGTTCGCAGGTTTTAACTCTCACCTTGTACTTGATTGATCAGTTAGGTCACTAATTGGTTAGTGTCTACCCTCACCTGGTTCTTTAGGTCTGAACTGGGAACCAATGTAAAGGAAAATCCAAAAGCCTGCAGACAGTCAGCCCTCCGTGGAACCGGTTCGACACTCCTGCTCTAGACAAAACTTAGAACACAATCAAACGTAAGACTAATATTGAATATATTATTCATATTTAATATGAATAATAAATTATAATAACTATAAAGTGTTTGTGAACAAAGCAATACAGAGGTTGTCTGGACTGTGAAAGCTGACTCCCTAAGATAGACAGACCAATAAAACTACACTGATGTTTATGAACAAATGTAGTCTATCCTACAAAACTAAAGGATGTTGGGGGAGTGGGGAGAGTGAGATGGAGGGACAGAGAGCATTGTAGATTTGCTTATTCTACCTGTTCCAAACCCATTATGACAACCAGCAGTCCGACCTGACTACTGCTGGTCCAGAAACTGCACTCCCACTGCCCAGTGTTTTCTCTGCCTTAGCAGCGGATTACTTCAAGATGTGTTCCGCATATGTGTGTATGTGCTTTACAGAGCGGGCTACTGTATTATATCACCTGTGGTGATCTCAGCAATGTGTTTCTCAACCACCGTCTCATTACCACATCCACCATTAGGCATAATTAGGGCAGTGTCACGCAAGTCTTCCCTCCTTTCATTGCTTCCTTTCCCTAACACTCTGAGGTCTTTTACCCTCTCCTCCCGTCCTCATCCACTCCAGGCTGTTCTACTCCCCATTCCCTTACCAGACACACACACACGCACACACACACATGCACACACACACACACACACACACACACACACACACACTTGGAAAAGTTACAGGTCTCAGAAGTAATGGGGACATTTATTTTTCTAAGCATGAATACCAGGTGTGTATGAATCTTTGCTTTGGTAGAACTCTGACTTGAGGATGGTGAAGTCTGGTCACCACACGTACGGAGGATCCCTTTGACTCTGGTAACACACCATAGGTGTGTCCGAAAATTCATTAATAGGTCTGGGTAACTCTGTCTCAATAACAATCTGTCCACTCTCTCTCCATCTCTGTCCTCCTGTTTCAGAAGTGTGGGGTGCCAGAGACATATAGGAATGTATCGTTCTGTGTTTTAAGGCTTTGGCAGCGGGGATGCAACATTGGAGCAGAGAGCTGGCTGGCTCAGTAGAGACTGTGTGGCTGTGCAGAAGGATATCTGCCGCTAATAAATCTCCAAATCTCAAAGTGCAATCCTCAGAGGATCCACAGGCTTTGCCTTAAACCTGCCCCTTTCACATCTCTGTCTCCACGCTCTAGCCCATTCTCCCATTCCGCATTCACAGCCTGTAACTTTCCAGTCGCACCCCTCGCATCTATTTCCCTGTTTAACCACATTCCATCGGCCTCGCCACATTGACTGGCATTTATCGGTAATATTGTCAGCTGAATGCTGCTTTTATATTGATGATGGAAAATTGTGACTAATTCTGATGATGTAATGCCGTTGTTCATTGGGCATTGTTATATTGCAATGACCTTGATTGTTTCACAAGTTTATACTATTTGAGCAATTATACTAGTCTGATGTCATGATTGGTTTGGCTATGCGATTGGCTATGTGTTCCTATAAAGTACACGCTGTGTTCACCATTTCTTTATGTCTGAGGTCTTTGACCAAAACATTGCAGATTTAGTAATAAATTATAACACTAGTAAGCATCACCAGTTTGCAAGTATATTTTCATTTTCTAATATTCAGCTTCAACCACTCCCATACATAGCCATATCATAAAATATAGTTTTGTTAGCAATGGATTATACAAAATGATATATATGCAACTTAATTAAGCCGCAGATTTATTTCCTGTTCTGTGGGCGTGAAATTATGAATAATATGTCTTCTACAAATTGATGCAACAGGCCCAACAACAAAGTGTTTGTCTAGGAACAAATATTTCAAACCTAAATAAGCTAGGTAAAAAATCATACACACTAGTGGATTTTTTCAGCTTTTTCGAAATTAAAATGCTTTTTAAATAATATCCTAGCCATTTTGAGGTATTTTATTGAAAACATGTGAAAACATATGACTTTAGGGGGGCAGATAAAATAGGCTGCCATCCAGGTTTGGCTTAAAAGAAAAGGTTTGCTAATATTGGTCTAGGGGCCTCTTTTCGGATTATCCAGCCTAATCCTGGACTATGGAATGAATACAGTTTTGAAAATGAATTAGATGTTTTAAAGGATGCCACTCCCAGCTAAAATGAAAGTGAACATGGTCAAGGATATAGCATTCGAAATTATATGATACATTCGGTTTTCCAAAATTGGAAGACCACGTTGTATTGATATAGGTCTCCGTATGTTCTCCTGAAAAAACTGTGCCAAAAACAGAGATGAGCTTGTTTTTTAGTCCTAGACAATGCTTAATCTTTGTCTACAAAACTGGCCATTAAGGTTTATATAGGAAGATTTTCTCTGTGTTTTGGTCTTTATCACTCTCTGCGTCATGCAGAAGATTTTTTCTCATAGCAACTTTTTTTTCCCAACACCCTTCACTATGGAATCCCCAGGTTAGGACTGACTGAGAGTGAATTCCAAAGAATTCCGGAAACTACATGCAGAAAAATTAATATTTGTATCTACAGTGCTCTTAAGTTTCTACCTTATCATAATTCCAACACTGATGCATCTTTTCTCTTTAAGTTGATTCCGCATAGAGTCACTGTATAGTATTGGTTATGGATATTGTAGTAGTTGTGTAACTAACAAGTGATCACTTCTATTCATCAGGACTACAGTATTCAAGTAGATATCTATTTGATCACCAGTAAGGGTAATTTAAGGGGAAATTAATAATAAGCAGGCAGATGGAAATAAGTTAGTGAGATACAAATGATTAGTAAGGCCTGTGACTGAGAAGCAAGAATTGAAGACAAAATGTAAATGAGTTAAAGATAAAGCAGTATATAGAGAAAGGTGGAGAAAGAAAAAAATACAAGCCAACCTCCCAGTGAAGGAAACATCTGTATCCCAGACAAAGTAATGGCCACCCAGCCCACTGACCATACCGTGCTGACTATTAACTCCATGACCTCGTCAGTTGGCATTCGCAGTTACCCACACGCCTTGTGTGTACATACAACAGGCCACAGTGTTCATCAGGGCTTGGTGCTGTATCCTCTCATACAAGGCCTTACGAAAATACCCAAAAGCGCTGCCCGTCAACTCTTACTCACGACACAAATCAAGGGGAAAATGTGGTTGGAAAGAAAGATTTACTTTAACCACAACCATTGAATGTGCAAGCACAGTAAGCACACGTTCTGGCCATCCAAGCCACACCAGAACAATGGAAGTCCAATCCAAGCACAACACCGGTTCTAGAACTTCCAGTCAGACCCACCAAGCCACAGCCAGAAACATGTTTGACAAGAGAGGAGAGAATAAAAGCAATAGAGTAAAAAAGAAATAAAAGAGGGGGAAATAAAAGAAAAAAGGAATAAAACATAGCGTGTCTATTTGATATTCTATGTTTTCTGTGGCACCCTGTGTCATTTTCCAAGCAGTTGCGCTCACACATGGTTTCTGGGCTCAAGTAATGTTTTTTTTTCTATTTGGATGATAAAATCAAATTGACAATAAAAAGGTGTTAATTGCCAGGAATTCAAAACAGAAAGAGAGGGGGGAAATGGTTTCAATCTAAGAACTTGCTAGGGAGATAAGATTCTGTTCAAAATGGATGCCTGAACTTGGTTTTGTTGGTGAGTACCAGACCTGCATTTTGCTTTAGGGAAAGACATTAGAGGCAAGCATTAAAGAGAAGAGAGTTGGAGGGAAAGTGACTGAGGGTTGTAAATAAATAGTGACAAAGAGATGAAACACTGTCATGAAACATAGTAAATATCCTGAGGAAACAGGAAACGCTGCGACAGAGAGTTAACATCCTTTATGAAATGGATATTAGTCCTCTGTAGATGGGTCCATCCAACAAGCTTACATTTTACCTTTGACCTAGACTGCTATAACCTAAATATAACTTGGTAAAGACCAACACATGTCCAATGAAACCTATTCGCAACTTCACTACCAATTCATTTCAGGGCAATAATTATTTCCAAGCAATACTTGGACTGTGACATTGTTCTGAATCAGGATGGGAAACCTAGCTTTCATTGGGAATTCAATTTGCAAAAGCCATGGTCCGCAGAGAACTTCCAATGCATCAGAGGGATCTCATTGTTGAAAGATATCAGTCATGAGAAGAATACAAAAGAATTTCCAAAGCATTAGATAAACCATGGAACACAGTGAAAATAGTAATCATCAAGTGGAGAAAATATGGCACAACAGAGACATTACCAAGAACTGGACGTCCCTCCAAAATTGATGAAAAGACAAGAAGAAAACTGGTCAGGGAGGCTTCCAAGAGGCATGCAGCAACATTAAAGGAGCTGCAGGAGATTTTGGCAAGTACTGGCTGTGCGCTACATGAGACAACAATCTCCCGTATTCTTCATATGAATGGGCAATTGGGTAGGGTGGCAAGATGGAAGACTTTTCTTACAACAAAAAACTTCCAAGCCCGGCTGAAGTTTGCAAAAACAAACATCAAGTCTCCTTAAAGCACGTGGGAAAATGTGTTATGGTCTGATGAAACCAAGGTTGAACTTTTCAGCCATAATTCCAGAAGGTATGTTTGGCACAAAAACATCACGCACCATACCTACAGTTAAGCATGGTGGTGGCAGCATCATGCATTGGGGCTAATTTTCTTCAGCTGGAACTGGGGCTTTAGTCAGGGTGGAGGGAATTATGAACAGTACCAAATACCAGGCAATTTTGGAACAAAACCTTCAAGTGTCCATATGAAGCTGAAGATGAAGCGGAGGTTCACCTTGCAGCACGACAACGACCCAAAGCATGTCTTCACCAGAAGAAATGGCCCAGCCAGAGCCCAGACCTGAATTCAGCTGAACATCTGTGGGGTGATTTGAAGAGGGCTGTGCACAGGAGATGTCCTCGCAATCTGACAGATTTTAAGCGCTTTGGCTAAGAAGAATGGGCAAATATTGCCACGTCAAGATGTGCCATGCTAATAGACTCCTACACAAAAAGACTGAATGCTGTAATTAAATCAAATGGTGCTTCAACAAAGTATTAGTTTAAGAGTTTGCACACTTATGCAACCAGGTTATTGTAAGTTCTTTTTATATATTTCTCCCTCAAAGATTTCAGTATGTTTTTCAATTGATTTGTTCACATTATAAGTCACATTAAAGGTGGAAAATGTTCTGACATGACTTATCTTTGTCAACATTTTTTTACATCACAAAGACCTGGTATTTAACAGGGGTGTGTAGACTTTTTATATCCACTGTATACATATCTCTTATGGCGGAAATGCACCTGTGACCAATGGATCAGCGTCCCAAAACACCCCAAACAGGAAATGCTGGTGGCTTCTGGAATCTTCCGGGGATGCCAACCGGGCCAGCTCCTCCCCTGCACACCTGCCTCCTATTGGGACATCCCATCAGGAGAGGTATGTTAGGGCTCCCAGAGGCCAAAAGCACAGAAGAGAAACCAGGCCAGGATGCAAGTTGGACGTAGAAGAAGATGGCCTGGAGATGGAGGGCACAGAGTACGCCAAGATTACAACTGCCAGCACCCATTCCTCCCAAACCACCAAGTGGAGGCCACCCCAGAGACGAAGCCGCCTCCCCTTAAAAGGCTTTGACCTTTGGTTTTAATTTCTCCCTCACCTCCTCCCCTTGCACTGCTCTTTTTGTTAATAAAACACCCCACAGGACCCTAAACACATCCATGGTGTCCATTCCCTGTGTCTCACCGTGGTGCAAAATGAAATAATATAAAACTATTTTAGGGTTAAGGTTTGTCTCAGCTGGAATGTATCATGAAGATACTGTTAAAAAGGTCAAATGCGTCCAGTACCCACAAGTTGATGCATTTCCATACAGTACCTACTGTATATTCCATTCCATCAATACATTAACTAATACATTAGTTAACTAATATATCCCTGCTAGTAGTAATGGAGCCCTTCCTCCACTCCTCTGTGTTCTCCACACCAATGCCTGATTAAATAAAATATAGTTAAACAGAGAAAGCCCACTCTTTTCGGCTAGGACAGAGAAAATAAACGCTGTGACTCTGTGAGCACAAGGCAGCTTTGGCAAGTATACACAGTATACAATTTAGTACGATTAAAAATACATTAATGATTAGGTCTATTTATCTCTGCTGAGCCAGAGGAGGGATTAGAGGGGAAATGTAGCACGTGTGTGTGTGCGTGAGTGGCACAGATGAAGGAGTGGAATGGAACAGACTCCTGAGGTACCCCCCCAAGTCAAAGGGTTGGGGAGGATATGTTTTTGCATTGGGATTGTGTGAGATCCCCACGGGGACGGTGTGAGAGAGTGCATGTGAGTGTAAGCATGTGTCCATACCTGAATGAACATGCACAGAAAAAAAATTCTGGCTAGTGGAGACGCTGCTTCTGAATCTGCATGACAGGTAAGCACTACATCATTGGCAGTAGGGACGTTGGGAGAATTTTTAAGTATGCATCAGGGGCAGCTTTTCAAGGCCCAGAGTCATTTCATTGAAGGACTAATAAACATGGTTGATTAGGAATGACCATTAAATAGAGTCCTGCATATGGACCAAGCGACAGACGAGATAAGGAATGGAAAAGAGAAAGAAGGAGAGGAGGAAAGTGGAATGGGTAATGAGTGACGCCTTCAGAAGTGACATCAACACACACTCCAACTTGTTCCCATTCCCTCCACTGTGTCCATCCCTTAGCCTTCTGTTCCTAGGAGATATAGAAGAGATTTCTGCCCCTACCTGTGAAGACACAAGGCATATGTTCTTAGAGGGGACAATTAGACTTTTTTTTGTTTCAACAGCTTGTCTATTCCAGGTGAGTTGTGGTTGGATAAAGGACAATGCATACCTAAACAATTACATTTATACTTCAGTTATTTAGCAGATGCTGTAAACCAGAGCAACACAGTTTTTTGGCCTCGTGGAGTCAAACCATCAACCTTCTGGTTACTGGTAAAAAATAAAAATCTGTAACCACTAGGCAGCCTGCGACCCAAAGTGCCTACCTGTAACTGCAAACAACAGAAAAAAATGTGTAGAGACACTGAGGGGAAATGTCAATTTGTTTCATGAATAAAAGATTCCATTCAAATGTAAATAAATGTACATATTCTGAGAAACAGACAGCCCGGGAAAGACAGATGAAAAGAGAAAGCAAAAAAAGATATTCCCATTCAATTCCAGCCAAGTAATCAAGCCTTAAAGGGACATAGGTAATATATTTCCAGAGGGTTTGATAACAGTCTACAGGTATGAACAGCAGCAGGAGGATAACAGGAGATACAAAAACCAACCCTAATGCGGAAGGAATGTCAGAGAGAAAAAGAGAGAGAAGAGGGATAGAGGGAGAGAGATAGATAGGCTTTCGAGAATAAGAGAGAGCGGTACATGTGCTTTTGTAATCTATGGGGCCTCAGCAGGCCGCACGCTCTGCAAACGACAATGGCCCTTTTCATAGCTCGTGCCATCCTGGGCCCCGCTGACATAAAGGTCAGCACCTCTGCCTTCAAAGCCTCCCTGTCTGCAGGGCTCGTTATTAGACGGTGACCCTGCTTAAACCTACTGTACTGTAAGGCTGTGTGGCCCCAGTGGCATCCTATTCCCTATATAGTGCACTTAGAACTAGATCAAGTGGTTTGGTCAAAAGTACATTTCATAGGGACTATGGGCTATGATACAAAACCTACAATTCTGACTAGTTTATTTCATGTCCCTTTGAGGTCAAAAGGCCACTTCTCCACAGGACACCAAATGTCATAAAAACAGGCTGGGAGGTCTGACCTGTACACATGACCTGCGAGGGAAAAAGAGAAAAAAACTGTTTTAGCCTGGGGCTTGGAGTTTTTCTAAGTTAAGTTACATGCTATTAAAGCCATTCTAATGGCTAAGGAAGCCCAAGGCCTTACTCATTTCTGCACAGTATGGGTAACCTAGAAACCCAAACAATAACAAACTCCACAATCCAACACCCACAGCCTCAATTATGTTATACAATAAAAAGTTTAGCAAGCAACTGTAATATTAAGTAAAACTAATCATTTAAAGTTTGTATACACTAAAGAAACACATTTAGTGTCACTTTCATTAGCACAGGTGAGTAGGCCATGTCCTGGGGAGATGAGAGGAAACCACTGACCACTGATGAGATGCACTCTCTGTCTTAGTGCTGATTAGATGAGAGGAAGCCACTGAACGCCATTGAGACACCCACAGTCTCAGTGCTGATGTGAACAGTGTGTGGGCCTAGATTAGTAAAAGAGGGGAGGAAAAACTCAGAATGTTGCTTTGGAAAATCTGTTGAAACCTGAGAATCTACTGGGCACAGCCATCTGGAAGCTCCCTTTACTACTCCCTCTATGTGTGTGTGTTTGTGATCCACATCAATGTGAACATGTGGAGACCCAAAAAGATAGTAAAAGCTAACAAATCGGTCCCAAAAAATTTTCTGGCAGGTCCCCACTAGGAAAAATGTGATTTCCGGCTTAGGTTTAGGAAAAAAACGAACAATTGGTGCTCTGTAGTGTTAGAATTGTGGTAACTTTTAAGTTCAGTCATAACCAGTCAGGTTTAGGGCTGGGAGTAGTCTTTAAGGCTAAGTTAAGTTTAAGCATAGAAGTACGGTTACTATGATTAATGTAAGTGTATGAGCTAGGGAGTATAAAAAATTTAATCTGGGTCTGGGTTAGGTTTTAGGGACCTATTAGCATAAAAAGACAAAGGTGTGTACAGTAGGCAAGGGTGCAATAGCAACTTAATTACTAGTCAGCAACTGAAAATAAATAAAAATCATAGTCTTGCTCCATCCATTGTGACACTGCAATAAGGCTGTAGATACCTGTCCGTGGCGCACCCACAGTCCACACAACACACATCACCACAATTCACACAGCACACTCTGGTATGCATCCTCTATGCACTTTAATGTGTTGACAGCTTGAGCTGCACCGAGAATTCAAAAAGTATTAAAGCCAACAGTCCAGTAATCTTGTTCCCAGGCACTTCCGCATGCTGTGCACAACAGCCTGGGGATGAGGTCAGAATGTCGGCGATGGGATGGCCGTTGTGCACACTCAATCAGCATGTGCTGTGAGTGAATTGGAACAGCTGTTCTGGTAACTCAATAAATGGACACACCAAACCAAATCATACTTCCGTGTTCAAATAATTCAGTTTTACAATAACACATTTTTTATCAAGTGGTGTAATTACTGTATTACTCAGAAGAAACGATCTTGCACATTAAACTGAAAACTGGCAGAAATTGATTTCAGCATTAAAACTATATTACAAAAGCCAGGTTTTTTTCACCCACTTCATGAATGCAATAAATTGCTTGCCGGAACAGAATGTAGAGTAACTGACACCTAAAATGTTCAGACAATGATTGAGTCTAAACAAACAACCGTAATCTCAATTGCAGTAGACTGCAGCGGTTAGAAGTAAGGATCTCTATGTTGTTATAATTGCAACCATCTTCCACAAATCCACAACTAATTCTCTAAGACACATGTGAAACACTATGAGCCCACTCACGGTCATACATACACGTACACAAACACATACACACTGAAAGCAATCGAGAACAACACGCACGCACGCACACAAACACACACACTCCCTCCAACATGCTCTCCTTGTCCCTTCTCACACAGGCAGATGGAGGGCAGTGAGGAGGTTTGTATGGTTAAAGGGCCCCGCTCTGCCTGATGTCTATACGCTGGGCTTTGACGGGTTCCTAAAATAAACAGTGGGATTGTCTCAGGGATAGACACAATCATCAAATTAGGCCCCCAACCCCCCCACCCCACCCCGCTGACTGCTGGGAGAGTTTTCCATGGTGATAACAGGAATGTTTTCACACCTTCAGATGCATACAGTCACAGCATTGTGGTTTAGAGGTGACTGGATAGTAGGACGCTGTAGGTTCAAGCCCATACAGTCACAGCATTGTGGTTTAGAGGTGACTGCATAGTAGGACGCTGCAGGTTCAAGCCCATACAGTCACAGCATTGTGGTTTAGAGGTGACTGCATAGTAGGACGCTGTAGGTTCAAGCCCATACAGTCACAGCATTGTGGTATGAGGTGATTGCATAGTAGGACGCTGTAGGTTCAAGCCCATACAGTCACAGCATTGTGGTATGAGGTGACTGCATAGTAGGACGCTGTAGGTTCAAGCCCATACAGTAACAGCATTGTGGTTTAGAGGTGACTGCATAGTAGGACGCTGTAGGTTCAAGCCCATACAGTCACAGCATTGTGGTATGAGGTGACTGCATAGTAGGACGCTGTAGGTTCAAGCCCATACAGTCACAGCATTGTGGTATGAGGTGACTGCATAGTAGGACGCTGCAGGTTCAAGGCGATACAGTAACAGCATTGTGGTATGAGGTGACTGCATAGTAGGACGCTGTAGGTTCAAGCCCATACAGACACAGCATTGTGAGCCCTTGGACCTGAAACTTAGGAGAAAGTGAGAAAGGCCCAATCATGTGTTCTCAAAGTGTGTCTAACACTGATCTCTCTCGACCTCTATTCATCCATCACTTCAACCAAAACTGTACCTACAGTACAGCAACCAACAGCCCTGTAACATATTTTGTAATACACACACACATAGAAAGAGAGAGGACTGACAATGCACCAGCAGCAATTCATTAGCAGCGAAATAATAAATGACTAAGTCACAGTCATGTGTGTGTGTGTGCGCGTGTGTGTGTGTGTGTGTGTGTCTTTACCCGGAGTGTATCCCCAGCCCTCCCTTGGCATTCCCCAACGGACCTGTCATCTGATACTTTATACACAGAGCATAACACACAGAATAACATTCACAGGCACAGACGCATGGATCCTCTTTTTAGGTACATTAAGGATGTACTTCAATCTAAATTCCACACACACACACACACACACACACACACACACACACACACACACAGTCAAAGCAGCAATATAGGCCCCTTTTACACAGAAGGTTTTTGACGTGAGGCCCATTCTGTCGGCAGCAGGACACTGATCAAATGAAGCGCAGCTGCGGTCCCCAGGGGCTGGCCAGGAAGGCTTGGATAATATGCTAAGTAGAACCCACAGGTTCCGGAGTGCTCTGTAGCTACGGCATCTGTCTGTCAGGGCAGGCTGAGAGCAGAGCAGGTGGCTGGGCGGAGTAAGACACACCTGAAGGAGCTCAGCTCATTACTGATTGCCTGACTAAAGGGGACCAGAGTGACCTGAACACATTACAACACACCTGGGTAAAAACACATGCCTGCACACACACATACACACAAACAGACACCAAAACCTACCCTGGAGCGAGTGCATGGCTGCACACCATTAACACATTAGCAGACATGCTAACACACAGCAAAGATGTCTGGCACTTGGCAGACTGTGGAGAACTCAGTTACCCCATATGTTCTGTAATGGGCAGGCAGGTGTATGATAGGAATGTACTAGTATATCATCAGCTGACATGCTAACACACAGCAACTACAGGCAGGCTATAACTTTGAGTGGGCCAGAGCTGCTTTAGAAGACCATGACATCCCGGCATTTTCCAGTTTGCCCTGGCACTACCAACCAATTTGGGGTTTCTCAGACACTTGTCAGCTAGTTGCACAATCAAGTTTTAGTCTAAACAGCGGTGGTCATCTTGTGCTACGGAAGATCGCTGGTCACTATGGTCATGCCAAAATATGAAAAAGAGTTGTACAGACATCACCAATAGATCTGAGACCAGCCTTCAAATCATAGACAAAAAAATGCTTCTTTCCTGATATAAACACATTATCTCCCAGCAAGGACCAGTATGAGAATGTATTAAAATCCTAAATTACTCTGGATGAGAGTAATTTGCTAAAATGGTCAAATCAATGTGGATTATATCTAAGAGTGTCTAATGGCAAAGTGGTATTTGCAAATTGGCATGTCTGGGGAAAATATGGGAACAAATATTATTACTTTAGGATCAAGGAAAAGAACTCCAAGCCAGGGATGAAGCAGTTCCTCTGTGGTTAACTATGGAATAACTATGTGCTGTCACTCAGACCTCAGTTAAAATGTCCTCTACTGTTTCTTCTTCTTGGACAAAAACAACAAAATAGAAACAAGTTATAAGTCTGTGTGGCTGAACAGGAATCAAAGCACCTTTTTAAACCATTTTATATCGTTCATAGCTTACAATTCAATTTGATGTTAATAGTCACATCAGGTGTACAGGAAGATAGACAATTTGACAGTGGTGGGTGATCAGCTGAGTATTAACAAAAAGCATGCTGAGACAGCAGGCCTGGGAAAGTCTCATTTTCAACTGGGACAGATGTGATGTAAAAAGAATTGCACGCAAAGAAGGTCCATGGCCACACTCACTAATGGCAGCGCCGAAAAGCACAGCCTGTGCTGAAAGAGAATGACTCGACACATCTGATTAACCTCACATGGAGCTGAGCGAGCCCTCATGAAGTCATACGTTCTTCAACCACCCATTCGCTTCCATTTAAAAAGGGTTTTCACTGTAGTACACCAGTCATCAATCACGCCCTCACTCGCTTGCTCACACTGCCTTCACCCAAGCTAGGGCCGCAGCCAGACATACATCCCATGCATCTGTGGAACTGTTCTCAGGCCAGTAAACAACCGGCTAAATGAACCTCAGCCGCTCTGCGGTGTAGCTGCATGCACTAAAAGCTCTGTTGTCAGACTGTGGCAGAAACCTCTGATCTTAACCGTTTAATGGACGGAGACAGGCCCTCTATTGACATCTCAACCCGCTCGTCACCGACACCTGATGCTTCCTAATCAGATCCGACCAAGGCAGAAAGACAGAGAATGAGAGAAAGGGAGACTAAGAGAAACTGAGAGACCTGGGCAGACATAAAGAGGGACAAAAAGAGACAGAAAAAGAGACAAAATGGAAGACGCAGAGAAAGAGCAGGATGGAAAGAGTGCATAAGAGTGGGAGGCAGCCAACAAGTAACAAGATGAGGAGAATCAAAGACAGCAAGGAAGGTTGAAAAGGGCAACCAAGAACAGAAGAGAGTGAGCTAATAACAGAGCACAAGAGTGAGGAGAAAGAGTCCAAGAATGGTCCAAACAGAGGATGTTATGGCAAACTCAAGGCTTTTGCCTGAGAGTGAGTGATTTGGTTCTAGCCTGGCAAAGTCTGTGCCCAGTTTGTTGAGAGTATGGGGTGGGACATCTTTGGGCATTACAGGCTGTGAGACATCAGCGTTGTGGAGGGGGGGCTGCTGAGACCCTACTAGCCTTCCACATCACTGATTGTAAGCGGCAGGAAATACCACTTTATGGCTGAGCATTGTGGAATACTTCATGAAAGTGGCTGGAACAATCCATATTTTTAAGTATTCTGCAATTCCCCCCAGAACCCTGACAACATCTGGATGATTCCTCCTCCTCATTTACACACTTCAGAGAGGACCCTATTTAGCTCTTGTTGCACCAAAACTTTCAACAGGGACTGTGGTTGAACAGAGTGAGCAATGAAGGAGGGCTTTATAAGTAAGAAGGAAGATCTTTGAAGTCAAAGTGTTGGGAAATTCGCTGCCAGGATATTCCAGAGGCAAGGACAAAGTGTGACTGAAAGCAGCATTCCAAAAGGTTTCGGTTCTGACCATTGGAAAAACAAACAGGCCAGCTCTGATGGACTGACCAGGCACATACAGTGCCCTCTATAAGAATCGAGACAGTATATAGATATGCGATTTCTTGGTTATACTATTCAAAGATTTAGATTTGAAATTACAATGAAAAAGGTGAAATTATACAGTGTAGATAAAAATGACAGCGACACAGCATTTTTGTTGTTTTAACTCTGTACTCCAGAACAATGGATTTGAAATGAAACAATGGCCACAATTCCAACACCGTCAAGGTTTATGTATGTAAATACTCTCAAATTAATGCTGACAGTCTAAACTTTTACCTTTTAGTCATTGTTTAATTTCAAATCCAATTTGTTGAAGTAAAGAGCCAAAACAACAAAAACATTTGCAATGTCCAAATAATTACGGAATGCACTGTAGATTCTCACCTTTTATTGTATTTGAGTACATATTGGTTTAATAATTTCTTACATCATTACTTCTCATTTGTAGTCCCCTTTTTCAGGGCACAAAATGTTTTGGGATAGAATATAATGAGACGAATGTTCAGTTTAGTAGTTGGTCGCCTATTTATTCTCAACATTCAGTATTCTCTGCCTGAATTCTGCCATCCACTGAACCCATAACGCATTATGTTTCTTCTGTGCCATGCCAGTATTGTAGCAATTTTTTGTTGTTGTTTGTTGGGTGTCTTTGCAATCAACCTCATCTTTAAATTTAGGTTTGGAGATTGATGTGGCCAGTCAAAAGAATTATACTTCTTGACCATATAAAAGTCCCTAGTTTCTGTGGTAGTATGTCTCGGGTCATAGTCTTGCTTATGATAAAGTAATGTCAAATAAATTGAAGCACATACATTGCTTCTAGCAGACAAGACGCTTCTATATAGTTTAGAATTAATTATGTAACTACCATCATAAATAAGTGGTTTGCACATCCAACTTCTACAGGACAGCTTAAAACATTTTCTGTGATGATAATTATTCTAAATCCATCCACTTTAGAGTTCTTTTTGGGCCTACTGAGGCATTGGCAATTACTGAGCTCACAAGCGCTTTCCTGCTTTCCACCAGCGCTTTCCTACAAAATGTATCACTGTCCCAATGCTATCACAGGGCACTGTACACATTCTCTATCCCCCTAAAGATATGTCCTAGACACATAATATGCTGTAGGAAATATAGAATTGTCCATCCATTTCCACAATGACATGTACTGCTGAATAGTTTAGTTCCCACTGTGAAGCATAAAAAATTTTTGCTCACATTTAATTCACGTGAAATGTCAGTCATCACAGAATCCAACAGATGGGCTGCATTGTATCACTACCTGGCAATCGCTTTTAGAAATGACACTCATTGATCTTGTCACCATTGTCTTCTTTTTTACTACTCATCAGTACTGTTTTTTTTTATTGCTGGGTCAAGCCTGTGCAAGACGGAAGTGGTTAGAGAGAAAGTGAGAGTTGCTCTGGCAGCCTTGTATTTTCTCATGTCAAAAACCTATTGTTCTTCAATCGCAGCGTGTAAACATTGGCTAATGTTTTCATGACCACCAGGAAAAGCATGTGTTACTGTTTGCCAATGGAAAACCAGCTTCTCCATCTGTTGCAGATGCAGCTTCCATTACAAATGTATTTCCTCCACCAAGCAAAATAACTATTCTTACAAACAAACATCTAGAAACGTTGCAGAGTGGCGTCATGTAATCTTTAGGATCAATATCAAGAGTCTGACAGAAAATACTTTTTAAGGATAAACATTCAATCATGATAGACCGAACTATCAGTGTGTTGTGAAGTTTATGAATATTATATGTTTGGCTGTGCAGCACAACATGTAGAATGGGAAGTATTTGTGTGTATGTGTGGTTGTGTCTTTTTGTGTGGGAGAGATTAAAGAGACATAAGGGGTATTGAAGGGGTGTGTGTGTGTGTGTGTGTGTGTGTTGAGTTCTGTTTATTAATCTGGTTTGGTTTAGGGCAAACTTAAAAATTCACTCCATTATGAAAACTCACACGCTACATTGTACAATTCACTATTAATAGATGGAATTGGGGGGGGACAGGAGTATAATATTCTAGTTCACAGAAAACAAAAACAGCAAAATAACAAAACTACAACGCGGTAGTAAAATGACTTCCTATACTAATATTAAATGTGTCTATGGTGTTTTCGGTAACAGAATAATGGATCCTAGTATGAGACACATTATTTTGATATCAAAAGGTTTCTCGACCCACTAAAACAATATCCAAATGTTAACTAAGAAGTAAAAATGTTTTGACTGAAGCAATAAACATATTTAGAAAATACTTTTAGACTGGTTTGGTAAATATCTTTCAATCCGAAAAAACATGATTTGAAATGCTTCAGGAATATTTGGGAAACGTATGTATACACATATATACAAGATATCAGTTTAGATTATGACTTGTGTCTAAATTCTGTTTTAATTATTGTAACACATCTTATTTATAGTATATAGTAGAGGCAGAGCTGGAGGCTGATGGGGAAGCATCGTCAATCTCCTTGGCAGAAGTCAGTGAGGTAGTCAAACAACTCCACAGTGGCAAAGCTCCAGGCGTTGACGAGATCCGTCCAGAAATGTTGAAA
The DNA here is from genome assembly GCA_016801105.1 of Esox niger. Classification (NCBI taxonomy): domain Eukaryota; kingdom Metazoa; phylum Chordata; class Actinopteri; order Esociformes; family Esocidae; genus Esox; species Esox niger. The sequence goes on from JACXGJ010003576.1 coordinate 38,954, forward strand.
ACTTTGAATGTGGAGAGGATGTTTTGGATGACATGCCTCTTCTGGGAGTCGGGGGCAGCGCCTAAGGAGTGGTGGACTGGGGTTGTGGTTCCCCTGTTCAACAAGGGGGACCAGAGGGTGTGTGCCAATTATAGGGGTATCACACTACTCAGCCTCCCTGGGAAAGTCTACTTAAAGGTGATGGAAAGGAGGGTTTGGCAGATAGTCGAAACTCAGATTGAAGAGGAAATATGCAGATTCCGTCCTGGTCATGGAACAACCGAGCAGCTCTTTACTCTTGCAAGGATCCTGGAGAGGGCCTGGGAATATGCCCATCCAGTCTACATGTGTGGATCTGGAGTAGGTGTACGACCGGGTCCCCCCGGGAGATACTGTGGGAGGTGCTGTGGGAGTATGGGGTGAAGAGGCCCCTTCTTAGGGCTATCCAATCCTTGTACGTCCAAAGGGAGAGCTGTGTTCGGGTTCTTGGTAGTAAGTCGGACTCGTTCCAGGTGGGGGTTGGCCTCACCCAGGGCTGTGCTTTGTCACCAATCCTGTTTGTAACGTTAAAGGACAGAATATCGAGGCATAGTCGGGGTGGGGAGGTGTTTCAGTTGGGTGGGCTGGGGATCTCATTGCTGCATTTTGCAGATGATGTGGTCCTGATGGCATCATCGCTCTGTGACCTCCAGCACTCACTGAACCAGTTTGCAGCCGAGTGCGAAGCGGTTGGAATGAGGATTAACACCACTAAATCTGAGGCCATGGTTCTCAGCAGGAAACCGATGGAGTGCCTCCGGGTAGGGAATGAGGCGTTACCCCAAGTAAAGGAGTCCAAGAATCTCGGGTCATTGTTCATGAGTGAGGGGAAAATAGAGAGGGAGATTGGCCACCCTTAGAGATAGGGTGAGAAGCTCAGTCATCCGTGAGGAACTTGGAGTAGAGCCGCTGCTCCTTTGCATCGAAAGGAGCCAGTTGAGGTGGTTTGGGCATCTGGTAAGGATGCCCCAATGACGTCTCCCTAGGGAGGTGTTCCAGGCACATCCAGCTGGGAGGAGACCTCGGGGTAAGCCCAGGACTAGGTGGGGTGATTATACTTCGACAATGGCCTAGGAACACCACGGGATCCCCCAGTCAGAACTGGCAAATGTGGCTCAGGATAGGGATGTGCGAGGTCCCCTGCTGGAGCTGCTGCCCCTGTGACCCGATACTGTATAAGCGGATGAAGATGAGAGATGAGATTTCTTTATTAATTAATAGTATTTTTTGTTCCATAATGGGGCCAAACGTTTCCAATGGTGACAGGTATGGACTGCATGCAGGCCAGTTTAGCACCTGGAATCTTTTTCTACAGAGCCATGCTGCTGGGAAATGTGCAGAATATGGTTTGGCATTGTCTTGCTGAAATATTTTGGCCGTTCGTCTCGCTTGGTCCTTATGGTGGATTATTCTGTCACGGAATTGGTGGAAGGACTCAGATACGGAGTGGAGATAATAGTCCATAGTTTAATTAAGGAAGGTACAAAAGAAACAAACAAACAAACAAACAAACAAACTCAAAGCAATTCCATATGACTGGGTGTTGTAGCCTACGGCTAGCAAACCAAAATAATCCACATTCATGTGGTCAAACAGTCAACTTAAATAGGTTCCCCAATTGGAGGCAATACCCAACACCTGCCTCCAATTGGGGACACCCAAGTGCATAGAGGTGCCTAGAGGCACCTCTATTGGCCATGTCCTGACTATGGCCCCAGCCAGTGCGAAGATGGCTAGGGGCATAGTCAGGACGTGACACTTATGCCATTGCCTATTCAAGTATCCTACCTCATGCATTTGGTTGAATTTGGAAAACATTTAATAGAGATTCCTTATGAAGTATTTGGTTGTGGCTAACATCTTTCAGGAATTCTGATATTTACAGACACTCACCCGAACCCCATTCTTACCACATGTCAGCCTAAACATCAAAAATACCTTGACCAGCTTAGGTGTGATTCAGTGGGTTAAATGCCTGCACACCATGTAGCTGTCCAGATAAGAGGGGCTGATATGTGTTTTATATAGTAGACTAACAAAGCAAAATCTGAACACATTTAAAAATTGCGATTATTTGCGATTAACTACAGAAGACATTCTCCTTCACAATTTTCTAATAGAGAGCGGAACTCATTGTTCCTTTAATGAAGGCCAGTCTTCCAGACCTTGAGGCAGCAAAGTAGCCACACATGATCATACTACCAACACCACGTTTGTTTGCTGGATGATGTTCTTATTGTGAAATGCGGGGGCGTTTCTCGCCACCATCTTTTGAGGACACGTCAGCACCAGAAATTCAGTACCTTGGAGAGTGTGCACCAGAAGAGGCGGGCGCAGCTGCCGACCAGAACGTTTGAGAGACAGCCAGCAGGGCCGGGCCCACCCCTCCGCAGCTGCCTCTCATTGACTGTAATAGATTGGGGAACAAAAGGAGCATAGAGGTAGTAGGAGACTAACGTGTTTTTTTGTGTGATGTTTGTTCCTCTCCTACAGACTGCAAGCTGGACGCCGACCTCTCCAGGACATCCACAGACTTGTCTTGAAGGCATTTCAGCATTGTTTGGGCTGTGCGCTTGAGTCGCACGATTGTCGTGCAATACAATTAATGTTCACCCCCCTTCTTGGGTGCTGTGCGCTCTGGATCCGATTTTTTAAGGACCTCTCTGTATTTTACTTCATTATTCCCTTAACACTGACCAGCCTCCCTGCCACTGAGAAGCATCTCCACACCATGATGATCCCACCAACATGCTTCCACTTAACAGCACGCTATTGCACCAGATATAGCATGTGGCAATCGGGTCTAACAGTAAGATTTCGGGTAATTTGATCAATTTACCTTCACCATTATGCTCTCAGTCCTTCCGGACATGTAAAATTTCTGTTACTCAGGAATGGCTTCCGTCTATCCACACTAGCATAAAGGCTTTATTGAAGGTAGTATTTCTGGCATGTCCTCCCATCTTGGGAGAAAAACTCTGGCCATGGGCATCTTGGTCAAATCCCTGACAAATGCCATTCTGGCCTGGTTACTTTAGAATTTTTATAACCGTCCCCAGATCTTGAAGGTCTACAAAGAGTTCTTTGGACTTCATTGGCTTGGACATCTAAAAGATGATCAAAGCACACAGGATGCATCTGAGCTCAATTTGGAGGGTCAAAACAAACAGTCAAAATGCACTTGACATATTTTACTTTTTTCCTCATGTGTTTTAGCTTTGTCATTATAGGGTATCATGTGTAGATGGCCACATCATGTAATTTGATCAAATATAAATCTATAATGCTATAACTCAACAAAATGCAGAGAATGTGAAGGGGTTGAATACTTTCCAAAGGCACTGTATGCATACCAGGGTAATTACTTTTTCTATTTTTTTCGTTTATTTTTTTTCCTGTAGCACAAATGGATGATCTTTTGCCTATAAATGACTAAAATTAGGTATATTCCATTGAAATATTGAAAACGGTCACGCACAAACCATTTAAAATTTTGTATGGGTACAGCTATATAAGCGAGGTGTTTAACTGTTCAAAGCGGGTACTTGAGTTTAAATTAGCTTAATTTAGTATCAACCCTATATAATGTTGTATATATGTGACTCTAAAGCTTGTGTTAAATCTGCTTACAGTGAATTCAAAATAGGCAAAAAACTGATAAATAAACATTTTAAAATCATTTTGTGCGTGAGTTTTTTAAATCAAATCACCTTGAAACTAAGATTTTATCTAATCTTTAAAGAAAGCTCATCCAAATATGATACAGGGAAATTAATTTGTAAAAAGTCATCACCCTAATGCATACACCCTCTTTTGGCTGATTTGGCAATGTTAGTGTGCAGGTAACTGTTTTGAGTGTAATAAAATGTGATACTGCGTTATCTCCAGAACAAGAATTATATATATATATATATATATATATATATATATATATATATATATATATATATATATATATATATATATATATACATACAGTGCGGAGAACAAGTATTTGATACACTGCTGATTTTGCTGTTTTTCCTACTTGCAAAGCATGTAGAGGTCTGTAATTTTTATCATAGGTACACTTGAACAGTGAGAGACGGAATCTAAAATCTCATTGTATGATTTTAAAATAATGAATTTGCATTTTATTGCATGACAAGTATTTGATCACCTACCAACCAGTAAGAATTCCGGCTCTCACAGACCTGTTAGTTTTTCTTTAAGAAGCCCTCCTGTTCTCCACTCATTACCTGTATTAACTGAGAGCTGGGACTACAGTCTCAAAGAAAACCATTAGTAACACACTACGCCGTCATGGATTAAAATCCTGCAGCGCACGCAAGGTCCCCCTTGCCAATGATCTCTAATCTCCACTCGCTGTGTTAGGAGGAAGAAGAAGGAAGAGTACAACCCCAAGAACATCGTCCCAACCATGAAGCATGGAGGTGGAAACATCATTCTTTGGGGATGCTCTTCTGCAAAGGGGACAGGACGATTGCACCGTATTGAGGGGAGGATGGATGGGGCCATGTATCATGAGATCTTGGCCAACAACCTCCTTCCCTCAGTAAGAGCATTGAAGATGGGTCGTGGCTGGGTCTTGACAACGACCCGAAACACACAGCCAGGGCAACTAAGGAGTGGCTCCGTAAGAAGCATTTCAAGGTCCTGGAGTAGCCTAGCCAGTCTCCAGACCTGCACCCAATAGAAAATCTTTGGAGGGAGCTGATAGTCTGTATTGCCCAGCAACAGCCCCGAAACCTGAACGATCTGGAGAAGGTCTGTATGGAGGAGTGGGCCAAAATCCCTGCTGCAGTGTCTGCAAACCTGGTCAACAACTACAGGAAATGTATGATCTCTGTAATTGCAAACAAAGGTTTCTGTACCAAATATAAAGTTCTGCTTTTCTGATGTTTCAAATACACATGTCATGCAATAAAATGCAAATTAATTATTTAAAAATCATACAATGTGATTTTCTGGATATTTGTTTTAGATTCCGTCTCTCACAGTTGAAGTGTACCGATGATAAAAATTACAGACCTCTACATGCTTTGTAAGTAGGAAAACCTGCAAAGTCTGCAGTGTATCAAATACTTGTTCTCCCCACTGTAGATATATACAGCTCCGAAAAAAATGAAGAGACCACTTTTGTTGGAAGGAAGGTTTTGAGTGAAGAACAGAAGGGTTAAAATGAACAGACCACTGCAAATTGAAGGCTTCTTTTCCTCACTCAAAACGTTCCTGTTCAAAAAATTTGGGAAAGGAAAAGGTGCAGTGGTCTCTTACTTTTTTCCGGAGCTGTGTGCATGTGTGTGTGTATATATATATATATATATATATATATATATATATATATATATATATATATATATATATATATATATATATATATATATATATATATATATATATATATATACTTGAAGCTATATTATCCAGAATATCTGACCATGGAGAAATATAGCCTCTCATCAAATTGACAAAAGTTTTATGATTTGTGTTTCTGGGGTGGATAAACCATATAAAGAAGTAGCGTAAAGTATGTTGAAATAATGAGGACATATTTACGAGCTGGCAGTTTTCCACTGTTGACCATCCTTGGCCCAGGGAAAGATGAGAAGGAACTGTCCTGGCTAAGGAGGAGGGCTGTCTGAGTGGCTGAGAACCAACCAGCTGGCAGACGGGACCAGTCTGCCCCACAGGCTCCATGATCCACTGGTACACTTTCCCACAAACCCACCCCAATGTGGTAGCAATCAGCAGGCCTGGGACTGGAACTTCTCTCCTTTTCCTCCTCCTCCTCCTCCTCTCATCCTCCACTCAAAACCTTCATATTCCTCCATCATTTCCCTGTGGCACAGATTGTTCATTTACAGAAATGAAGAAACATGCGTAGCCTCTCTGGGCACGGCGACAGAGGCAGACATACCGGAGGTCTGGGCTGTAGGTGGAGCCTAGCGCTCCGCTCCATCACCATCCTGACAAACACACAGCAGGGATTTGAGGTCTGCCTGCTGATATCAAAACTGATACAAACACTCTGATTATTTGTGCACTCCATTCACTCATTACAGAAACCTCAACATAAGCTTGCTCAATGTGTCTGCATTGGTACTCCAGGGAGACCTTATGCAGGCCCAGGGACACAGACACGGCACTGGAGAGCAAACTCTCATAATCACGGCCTGGAGTTAGCTCAAAGAAAAACAACACACTTCAGCACCTACCACTAAAATACACAGTGTACTCAGTTATAAAACATGATGGATGGTTCGAGAAATTGAATTACTCCTGTGGAACTCTACCGATGGAATCTGATGACTTTTCATGGTTAGGATGTTTGTATTGATTAACCAGCAACACTTCTCAGGGTGAAGATGGTTTGATGTTGGGGTGTTGAAATACGTGAGCTTAAGTGAGAGAGAGTTGTGGCAGTAGCTCTTAAAGTGTGTCTGTACTGTGACTGGTCTGAGTACCGGGTTCAGATTGGTGTTAAAGGCACTGGGAGACGTAAACAGACAGACACTTAGCTATGAACACAAGCCAACAGAGCAACCAGAAAATGTGAGAAATACTGCTATTTTTCTCACTTTTATAACCAATAGAAAAGCCAAAGAAATTCAACCCAAGCGTTACCAACTGATGTCACCCTTTAAGACCCAGCATTTGCTGATGTCAAAACCTTCTTCTCATGCTTAACCATGTCATTGTCCTTGAAATCAAGACAGATTGTCTCAGTTTACTACTCTATGTTCTACTTGTAGTCTTTTGCAATCAGCAGCCTATTCATTCACAGCATATGACCCACAGTAGGCAAAACCTTGGGAATGTACAGTATATCCACAGATAAATTCTGTAGTACATTGGAAAATGTTTCTCCTTCTTTTTAATCTTCTTCTGTTTCATCCTTTGTCTTGTTTCTTTAGTCTTTTCCTCTCTGCACACTCCAGCTCTGACTCATTCCTCCCCAACAGGCCTCAGTACAGTCTGGCAGCAGACTCAGCATTAAGTTAACTATCCTTAATCAGATCAGCCATTTAAAGGGGACTGGCCATTTATAGCTACTAAAATCTCAGAATCAGGTCTCCCAGGCCTCCTATTCTCCCGGAGACATGGAGACAAATATAATGTCTTCATTCTAAAGGAGACTGGTTAAGTGTTGAGTAGTTGCCATAATGTCTCCTGTGCTTAATGACTTGGGCTCTATTTGTCAATAAATAAAGAATGAAAAGTAATTAAATATTTTGACCCCATGAGCCCCAGTTCTCCTTCCCTTTTACAAGGAACTAAGACATAAATGTCTGCAACCCCCCAAAGCATTCATATAAACTGTGCATTTTTTTCTAAGATCACACTAAATTGGTTAGGAACGCTTTCATTGCCCAGAACTGGCTCATTTTTGGGAGTGCTGTGGCATGCTTGCAGCATAAAAGCTAGTTTAGTTGTGTATCAAAGGTTTGAGAAGAGCCATTAGCCATCAAATCCTGTGATTGGTCAGTCCTCACTGAGTGGTGCAGATGATTGACATAAAGTTGGGAAAAGCAGAACAGTTTCTTCACCTCCCATGCATTGCCCCAAATAGCCTCAAACTTGCCACACTCCAATTCAATTAGTTATTGCAAAAGCAAACTGTGTGTGAGCGTGGCTAGGCCAACCACATGAAAGTGGGAAATTGCATTAAAACCAAGCATTACAAATAATTGCTTTACTGCATCCAAAATTACACGAAAAAATTCTACAGTAACCTTGCATAGTGTGATGGAAATTTTATCGATAGGAAATTGCCACAACAATAGATGGAATACTGTAAGGGCAAACAGGCTTTTTTGAAAGTTTTGGGGTCGTTGCTTTTACACAAGAGCCATTCGGGAGCCAAATGAGTGGGCTCACCAGGTGAACGGAACCAGAAGAGCTGGCTTACCAAAAAGAACCAGCAGGTCCATCACTATACAGTAGTTTCAGGCTTTCTGCAGCCCAGACACGACAACAAATATTGTTGGACAACACCTCAACAAACCAATTGGGCAAATGACTTTAAATTAAATGTCCACCAGCTGGGCATTATTTCTTGCGAGTCAATATAGTAAACTAGCAAGCTAACCAACTACTGCTTTGACACGTGGTGGAAAATGTGGGCACCTATTTGGTTCTGTTGACTGCTGTCCAACTCACTTTCAGATTTATTTTTGTGCTGTTCTTCAAATGATATCTTGAATAATTGTTAGTCAAAAATTTTCCAGAAAACGTAGAATGCTATTTTTAATATTAGATACGATGGCAGCTAGTGAGCAAATGCTTTGTTAACTTCATTAACCGACTTTTCTTGTTTAAATGTGCACTAATAAAGCAAGATACTTGCTTGGTGCCAAATAATCAAATTTTGTGTTTCCAATCTCAACAGCAATGACTCAAAGAATAGTCAGAGAACATACTTGGTTCAAACCGGTTATTTTCTTTCTCAGTCTGTAGCCTTGGACTCATGGGTAGGCACCTCTGGATGAGAATTTACAGCTAAACATTAGTTTTTTTATGAATATCACCAGGTCAATCCATTAAATGTTTTCATATTTTTCACTGGAAATGACTTTGATCAGCAAATTTCAATGACAAATTGGCATACACTTTAAATGAATTTATCCATCAATTTATCAACAAGTTGCTCTCAATAAGAGTGTCATAAATTACTTAAATCATACCACGTCATCAATATCTGTAAAATGTCCAAATCAGTGTTTCATGAAATTTACTGATAGGTTAGTATCAGAAATGTTTTGCAACAACAATTACATAAAATGGCTGCTAATAAAATGCTGAACGTGTGAGCAGTTTTTGAGGTGCAATATTTTCAGTTTAGGTCATTTGCGTTAAAATTACCAAATTTAAATTCGCTCTTTGAAATATTTGGTAGAATTTCAAGAAATAAAACATTATCAAGTTAGGGAGGAGCGTCACCTATTGCCACTCCACTGGCCTTGCAATCGAATCAACAGGCCCTTTAAAAATGGTTATAAATTCTGTACACATGACGTTCAGTTTGCTGATTAAGACTAAAATCAACCACATCAAAGTCACTCTCGGGTTGTACCTATATAATTGCATAACTAAAGCCAAACACAGATGACATCTCTCTGAGATGACATCATGGGGATATAAACAATGTCTGAGGTCTGTGATGACTCAATGCTGTCGGGGTGAATGGCTAGATTTCCAACAGGTTAGGGCACTAAATCACATCAGCAGACTAATGGCATCTCCATATCAACAAGAGGAAGAGCAGTGACTGTGCCCCAAGCACTTAAAAAACTTCCTTTTCCCCCCCCTGCCTTGGGCTATTCTCTGTTCTCTGTACGCCAGCTGAATGCTGCCCTCAAAAGTATTAAAAAGGGAATGTGACATAGTTAGGGCCTTGAGTTTTGCCCAGGTCTTTAAGGATAAGCAAAGGCCTTGAATATATTAAATGTGAGAGTATGGCCCTACATGTGAGCTGCTTATTATGTCATGATATTATTCTTCAAAATAGATTTTCCACCTAGCCTCCACCAAAAGGCAGGCAGTAGTCAAGCTGTGGCAGTATCTCACACGGTTATTACTTAACTTGTTCCTTGGGTGGAGTAGAATAAGACCGCTGCCCCTTCATTCACCTTAACCTCCTACTGCTCCATGCCCTGCCTGACCAAAATGAAAAAGCCACATCTGCTCAACCACCAGAGATCAAAAGCAAAGTTCCCTCAACCCTTCAACATTTTTCATAAGATTGCTACACTTTTAATTAGCAGAAGTTTCATGTGAACGCTCAGGGGGATGGGGGGAAGGAGAAGAGGGAGAAGGGTGCTTCCACGACAGCGACCTCACCGCTCTCCCGACGGCGACCTCACACCTCTCCCCTGATGGTCTTCTCAAAGAGGCTCATCCATCAGACAGTGACAGGAATTGTCACCCTGTATCCTGTCTGACCTCATATAAAACAACAATATTTGGAAAAGGGAGCCGTCTGTCACGGTAACGGACAGCTCCTCCCATGGAGTTTAAGGAAACCAGAGCTTGTGAAGTGTGTGACACAATCTTTCAAATCTCTTCTTCCGCGGTGGCATGTATAAGGTGTTAGTGGGTTTGTGGGGGGGTGATAGAATGAGCAATAACAGAATGAATTACAAAATAACAAAAGGAACATTTGACTTCTGGCTAAGAAATAAGGGTAGCAGGGTTAGAGATAAAGTTTAGGGGTGACATTTATGGTTAATGTTAGGGTTTTCAGGGTAGGTTTAGAGTTACGGTATGTGTGTAGAGTATGCTTCCGCCAACCAATCCAAATAGTTTGTTTGGTCAGCAGGTCTCTCCTTTAACAGCATTCGGTCTATGGTCTGGAGAAAGAAGTGATGAGAAGCCAACCAGTCCGGAGGGAAAAGCCCTCTGCTCCTCATAGCCTCTACTGTAGGGTCCAGGCACCGACAGAAAGCCCTCCCTTTGGATAATGATAATTCATGCTTCAGGGGCCCCACTTAGAGCCCCTAGGAACTAATGAAAGAAAGATGGCTGCGCTGACAGCTCAGATGAATGGCACAGATGCACATACATACATGCTTGTGGGCCAAGACACATACGCCCAAAGAGCAGCACTCGGCAGCCTTTAGTCTGCTAATAACACCCAGCTATTATTCATCTCTAATACAATAGACGCCTATCATATGCAAATGATGCATGCAGCGAGTGTGTCGGGGCGAGGAGGGGTAATCCATGTGGCTGACTCTGTTTCTGTGCTTGCATAACCTGCTTGTCTCTACTGAGTGCGTGTTGTGGCCTGTGTGTGTGTCTGTGTGTGTCTGTGTGTGTGTGTGTGTGTGTGTGTGTGTATGCTTGGATAAGTGTGTGTTCTTGCGTGTGTGTGTCTGTGTGTGTGTGTGTGTGTGTGTGTGCATGTTTTTGCATCTGTGCATTCCTATATACTGTATGTGTTTTTATATTGTGTGTGTGTGTGTGTGTGGCTCTCATGTCTGGTCTACTTTTCCAGTTAAAAGTCAACTGGAAAAGGTTTGTCCAACAGTCCAAGCTGACACACTCCTTGGCATTCTGGTGTAATGAGAGCCCATGCAAAAGTTTGGATTGTTGATTGGTGATTATTCAATAATATGAACCAGCTACTGTTCAGCCAAGCCCCACACTCATATGAGCAGAATTAAGCTTTGAGGACAATGGGAAAGTCTCTGTCAATACACCCAAATGGGGGAGAGAGAGAAGCCAAGGGAGAGAAAGTCAGAGAGAGTGAGAAGCACCGAGGGAGGCAGACAGAGTGAGAGGCACAGAGAGAGGCAGACAGAGTGAGAGGCACAGAGAGAGGCAGAGAGAGTGAGAGGCACAGAGATAGGCAGAGAGAGTGAGAGGCACAGAGAGAGGCAGAGAGAGTGAGAGGCACAGAGATAGGCAGAGAGAGTGAGAGGCACAGAGATAGGCAGAGAGAGGCAGTGAGAGAGGCAGAGAGAGGCAGAGAGCAAGCAAAAAGGAGACAGTCAGCCCACAAGAGTGACAGTCAGCCCACACCTCAGAAAAAGGTAGAGACAGAAAGAAATTGTAAAAAGAGACAGAAAGCAAGCAAAAAGACAGCAATAAACAGAGAGCAAGCAGACCGAGAGAAGGGAAGAAAAATACCAAGAGAGAAAATAATCAAATCACACATCAAATGTGAAAGGAAAAATGTTGTATATTATGAACCAAAGTCTAGGGATCATAAATGTGTGATCTTTATCAGGCCCTCCGGGTGATGATGTCATAGAACAGTTTTGGAGTTCAGAATATATTCACTATAGAGCCCGTCTGAATGCCCTGAATACCTTAGCAAAGGAAGTATGGACTGAGAACCGAAAGACACCACAGGGAACCCAGTGAGCAGAAGATAAAGATTTGATCGAATCCAGCTGGGGAATATCATTGTAAAGAACAAACTCACCTGACCAAGTCTTTCTCAGAACCAAATATAAATATGAGGAAAGGATTGATAGATTACATGTGCATAGTTAGATTAGTAAAAATGTTGGGGAAAGTAGACTCAGGTAAATAGACTTCTCAGATGCCAACAAAAAGTATGCATGTGCACAGAATTAGAGTTAACAGTCATGGTAAGTGTGTGGAATAATTCTATTTTCCGAATAAGCACCTGGGGAGGATGGCTGCTATTTGTGTAAACATACCCAGTACAACATCCATTTTTATAAAGGTTTGGACGCTGTGTAAAAGAAAAACTGTACAAAGACAACATTTCAAATGTTGAAACTGAGAAATGCTATTCTGCACATTTCAAATAAACTGGGAGAACGGCAATAATAGAATGGAAATGTGTAACGCAAAAAAAACCCTGGTGAAACAGCTTACTATTAAATAGGTCAGATAGCATCAAATCAGTAACATGATTGGTTATGAAAAGAGCATCCCAGAGAGGATGTCTTTCAAAAGTAAATATGGGGAGAGGTTCACCACTCTGTGAAAGATTGCGCAGGCAAATAGTGCAACAATTTATGAATAATGTTTTTCAGTGTAAAATTGCAATTTGATGATCTAATCATCTATGGTACATCATTCTGAGAACCCAGAGAAAGGGACAAGGCCGAAAACCAATATTGGATGGCCGTGATCTCCAGGTCCTCAGACAGCACTGAATTAAAAACAGACAAGATTCTGATGTGGAAATCACTGCATGGGCTCAGGAACACTGCCGAATCCAGTGTCTGTAAACACAGTATGTAGCTGCATCCACAAATGCAAGGTAAAACTCTACCATGCAAAGAAGAAACCACACATGAACAAGAAGCCACCGCCTTCTCTGGGGCCAAGCTTATTTAAGATGGACTGAGGCGTTGTGGAAAACTGTCTTGTGGTCGGATGAATCAAAATGGACACCGCGTCCTCTGGACTAAAGAGGAGAGGGACCATCCGGCTTGTTATCAGCTTACAGTTCAAAAGCCAACATCCGTGATGTATGGGGGTGCATTAGTTCACAGGGCATGGGTGACCTGTACATCTGTGGAGGCACTATTAATGCTGAGCAATATACAGTATACAGGATTAGGAGCAATTTATACTGCCACCCAGACAATGTCAGTTTCAGGGAATGTCTTGCATATTTCAACATGACCATGCAAAACATATTCTGTATGTATTACAACAGCATAGCTCCACAGTAAGAGTCCAGATGCTAAACTGGCCTGCCTGCAGTCCAGACCCCTCACCCATTGAAAACATTTGGCATGTTATGAAACGAGAATATAGCAAAGGAGACCCTGAACCACTGAGCAGCTCAAATGCTATATCATGTAATAATTTCACTTTCAAAACTACATCAATTGGTCTCCTCAGTTCCCTAACTATTACAGTTTTGTTAAAACAAGAGTGTGACGACTACACCGCCTGTCATCAAATCCATTGCACCTGTTGTCCTGTTTAGCGCACCTGTTTCTCATCCAGTCATTACCATTCCACATATATATGTATCCTCTGTTCCCCCTGTCTTTGCGTGTTATTGTCTCTACACTGAGCGAAAGTCAGCTCAATCATTTAATATATGAATATTGCACAGAAACTGTCTCTTG